>PVIW01004331.1:0-135787 GCA_004026585.1 Noctilio leporinus
TGTTCCTTCCCCCTTTGTCAAATATGAGTTGACCATAGAGTCCTGGGTTAATTTCTGGGCTCTCTATTCTGTTCCATTGATCTATATGTCTATTCTTATGCCAGTACCATGCTGTTTTGATGACAGTAGCCTTGTAGTATTGTTTGAAGTCCGGGATTGTGATTCCTCCTACCTTGTTCTTCTTTCTCAAGATTGTGGTCAGAGCCCCTTTTCTTATTCCTACATTATTGAGTCCTTCTATCCTGCACAATATATTGTTTCAATCTCTTGATAGATATTTCCTTGGGAAAATGCTTCTATCAGACACCAAGATAAATTCCCACTGAACTTTGGCACTAAGTTTTCCCTACCCCCTGTCTCTGTCACCCATTTTAAATAGATGGTTGAGTCTCTTTAGTAAATATGTGATTTGGGGCTCCCAGTTTTAAACCCTGGATGTAACTAAACAATTACCTTGCTATCTTACTTTTTTTTTTTAATTTTATTGTTGTTGTATTACATCCATCCCCTTTTTGCTCCCCTCTGTCCCCCTCCCCACCCACCCATTCCCCCCAAAGTCAATCCCACCTGTTGTTCATGTCCATGGTTCCTTTATACTAGGTTCTTGTCTAAGCTGCTCCCCTTCTTTGCCTCTGCCTCCCCCCTCCCCGCAAGCTATCTTACTTTTTAATATAGAGTTTATTTATGAAGAAATAACTGATGCCCAAATAGTCTTATATATTTCTTTAAGAAGTCTGTTCTATGGCAGTCATCAATGCTATTGCTATTTTAGGGATTTCTTTTTCATTATTTTTAGATAGAAGGATAGGAAGGGAGGAAGAAAGGAAGAGAAGCATCAACGTGTGGTTACCTTTCACTTGCCTCCAGCTACGGACCTGGCTGGAGACCTGGCTTGCAACCTGGTTATGTGCCCTGACTGGGGAATGGAACCAGTGACCTTTGGGTTCACAGGCCAGTGCCTATTCACTGAGCCACCAGCCAGGGTGGAATTTCTTTTTCTATAGCTAACTTATATCTACCTTTCCTTAATTTTATTTGTTTCACTCTCCATTACATTTTTCCCCTGAAAAAAAATTCATCCACTTTGATGTTTCATTTACTTAAAGAGTACTTTAAAGAATTATTGTATAATAAATTTCAGAAGAAATGAGTAGGTAAATAGTTTTAACTGTAGCCTATTTGCTATTTTTCTTTCCTACTTCTCTGCCTGGGCTTATGTTTACTGAACCCCACAGAACGCCAAGGCAGCATTTGTAAAGGGGATTTATTTAACTCTGGGTGAGTTGTACAAATGCAATAATGTTACCCAACTCTTGTTTAATTTTGAAGGCTTCTCCTAGACAGCATTGCTCATAATGGACGGTTCAAGCTAAATTATCCATTGTTGTTCCCAAAGTTTACAATTAAACTATCGATCAAAACTGGCAGCGATTCCTCCAGCAGCATGAGTGAAGAAGCATTGATTGCAGCAGAGTCTGAGCGTGTGGAACCAGAAGAAGGTGCCACAGATGGACAGGTAACAGACTGACAGACAGAGACACCCTCCACCCATCATCCTAGGATAAAGCCTTTGGGAATTTTTCTTGAGCCAAGAAACAGGCCGCAACCATGAATAGGTAGTATGGGTGTGCAATTTTAACAGTCAGAGGTCCCAGCAATTTGTGACCCCTACCCCTGCTGTAAAAATTGGAGATTAACAGGTTCAACTCCATGGGGAACCAACCTCAGCTTTTAGGCTCCTTCAGACACTGCAGAATGCATCTTTTCTGGGGAATTCCACAATAAAATGACTGTTATTTATCATTACAAACCTCTTTATCATTTAGTCAATAAAAGGCCTCTCTCTTTCACTTTTTTTCCTGTGGCGTGCTCAGAGTCAGAAATCGGTATTAGTCTCTCCTGGCCTGAAGGCAGGAGATGTCAAAAGCTAAATCATGATCTACCCTGGCTTCCTGGCTAAATTGTGTATGAAGGCCTGAGGCAAAAAGGTGCACATGCTCATTATTTGAAACAGAAAATTTTCTCCCTCTCTTTTAGTTTTTCTTTCCTATTCTCTTTCTTCTTTTTACATATTGAGACATATAATAAATGCATGTATGACCCATAAGATATCAGATGTGAAACTATGCAATGAGAGTATAATGTGTTACTTCACATATTTTCTGATCAAGAAATAGTGAATTGTCATTCAAACAAAAAAGAACAGTGATTTTTTTACCGCTTGAACTCCTTGATCAGTGTGAAAAAATTAACTGATGTTTATGACTGGGTGTAACAGGTGCCTTCAAAAAGGATGGCAGAATTCAAGAATGGCATATTTTTAAGTAAGTGTTAGCAGTATTTTTATTTGCATAGAGACCCTGTTGTGGACAGGTAAGAGAAATCCATCCCTCTGTACCAGCAAGCAGACTTTGCCTCCAGGACTCCTCACTTCCCACAGCACCTCAGTGGTGGCTATGAGGCATGAGAGACCAGTGTCACACAAAATCAGTAGGAATGTCAAGATGAGTGTCTTGGACATAACATATCTGGGTAGTTCATGCTAAGGCAACTATCCTGAATATGGTCTGAAAACAGTGCAGTTTAAAAAAATGTACAATTTGGTGACCTCAGGTCTCCTTTTCATTAAGTTACTGTGGGTATGCTCTTCTCTGCTGATTTTTACTTGTGCCAAATAAGGCAACACTCTGAAGGGTTATGAGTTCATTCATTTCTTTATTTTCCTATTTATGCAATGCATACAGCTCATCCTATGTGCAAAATACGATGGTAATACAGCTGTGAACAAATAAGGGATTATTGACAGTGATGAGGTGAGCCCAGGAAATACTTTTAATGATTGCAATTATATAGATTCATGTACAATTACTTTGTTTAAAATAGGTCAATCTACAAATGAAGAAATACAGTTTCACAAACCTCTAAAAACTTGGTATTTCACTCTATATATCTAATTCCTGGAAAAAAACATTTAAAAGTATATAAAGTAGTAGTTTAGAGCTGAGAATACTTAGAATCTTCTTTAATACTCCCATTTTATGAGGGAAGAAATAAAGACTTAAAAAGATAAACCAGAAAAAAACCCCAAATTTTTTCATCTTCAAGTAACGATCACAGTGTAGGAACTGAAACTTGAATTCCTATTCATTTGTACATCTTTTTTCCTGTGTATCTTTATTCTTTTAAATTTCATTTTAATATGTTTGTTGATGAAAGAGTGGGGAGAGATGTGAGAAACATCAATCAGTTGTTACCCATATGTGCCCTGACCAAAAATCTAACCTTCAACCTAGATATGTATTCTTTTTTTTTTTAATTTTATTGTTGTTGTATTACATCCATCCCCTTTTTGCTCCCCACCCACCCATTCCCCCCAAAGTCAATCCCACCTGTTGTCCATGTCCATGGTTCCTTTATACTAGGTTCTTGTCTAAGCTGCTCCCCTTCTTTCCCTCTGCCTCCCCCCTCCCCCCTAGATATGTATTCTGATAGGGAATCAAACTCCCAACTTTTTGGTGTATGGGTTGACACTCCAACCGATTGAACCACATCACTTACTGTCTTAGTGGTATCAAATATATGGACTTATTGCCATCATTTGCTCACCAGTGTTCTTAAGGATGAACAAAGTTTTAATACTGCTCAGCTGGGAGTTCAATTTAACTAGAGAATATATTTATATTTGGTATATCTATTTTTAATTAATTAACTTATTATTTGTTTTACTTTGCTACTGGGCAGATATGTAAAGATATTGTTGCTCACTTATTATAACTGATATAACATGGACAGAGGTTAAAAGAATTTGCTCTTGTTCCAATCTGTCAACCTTGTTTGACTAGCCTGTGATCTGTTCTAGGACATAATCTCCAGGATAGAGCTATTGGATGGAATTCTATTCTGAAAGGCAGAAAAGCTAATTGCACAAAAAACTTAGTTTAAAAAAATTTTGAGGCTATGTAAACAGGTCTTGGGGAGAAAACAGATCATGTTATATGAAATCAAAGAAAGTATAAAGCAGAGCTTCCACTTTGGTAGAAAATGATGTGAGGTCACTTTCTCCTGTTTCTCAGGAGACCATAGGATTGCTCAAAGGAATTCAATCATAGTTAACCATTTTCCAGTTATTAATTTATTTGTATCTAAAACCTGGAATATCTTTAAACATTTAGGAAAATATTGCTTCCACACCGAACCCTCATGTTCTCATTTTACAGTAAAGTTTTATGATGGGTTATAAACCACTTAAAAATAAGATATTTATGATAAGAATGCAAATGGAAGACTTATAAGCTTGACATTCCTAAAACAAAGAGAGCAACATCAGACTTGTTCTTCCTGAGCATAATCTTTAAATGAAAGTTACTTCTAAAGAGTGCAGAATTGAAAAAAAAAATTGTGTATTTCTATTCTTCTCATCATTTTGTTTTATTATTTGATACTATTAAAAAAAATAAACACCCTAACTTAAGCCTATTAGCTCTAACTTGCAAATTACAACAGATTAACATTCTAAGTAGTTTTAAAAAGTATTCAAATTATCTTCCAAACTTATAATTATGTCTCTTTTATAATTTACTTCAAAGTCCACATTTTCTAGCTATACCTTCTACACAAGTGTGAAGCTATGGCTCTTCCATATAGTCAGTAAATAAAATAATTCTAAGAGTATTAATGAGTTTATGTAGGCAAGAAATTGAAAAGTTATGTGAAAAAAATAATGAAGGAAAACTTCCCAAATTTGGTGAAGAAAATGGATATACAAGTCTAGAAAGCACAAAGAGTTCCAAACAAACTAGACACACACAGAGAGGACCACACCAAGACATACCATCGTTGAAATGCCAATAATTAAAGATAAAGAGAGAATCTTAAAAGCAGCCAGAGAAAAGAAGAGTTACCTACAAAGGGGTTCCTATAAGACTATCAGCTGAGTTCTCTAAAGAAACTGCAGGCAAGAAGGGGATGGCAAGAAGTATTCAAAGTGATGAAAAGCAAGGACCTATAATCAAGACCTCTATCCAGCAAAGCTATCATTTAGAATGGAAGGGCAGATAAAGTGCTTTCCAGACAAGGTAAAGCTGAAGGTCATCATTATTATAGCAAATGTTAAAGGGACTTATTTAAGAAAAGAGGATCAAAACTATTAACATTAAAATGACAACAAATTCATAGTTATCAACAAAATCTAAAAAATAAAAACAAAAGCAAAGTAAGCAAACAATCAGAACAGCAACAGAATACTAGGTATGAGGATCTTCGGAGCATTATTAGCTGGTAGGGGAAGAAGGAGAAATGGGGAAATGGTTTAGGGATTAAGAAGCATAATTGGTAGGTACAAAATAAACAGGGGAGAGTTAAGAATAATATAGAAATGGGTGAAGCCAAAGAACTTACATATACAACCCCTGGAAGTGGCATTGCTGGAGGGAAAGGAGAAACTGGGTAGAGAAATTGTAACAACTATAACAGCATAATCCAAAAAATGTGCTTTTAAAAAGTTGTATATTTTGTCTTATATGTTTAAACTTTAGTCACCTTCAAGTACTCTCCATTCAATGCACCTTCAATAAGTTTTTTCCACTGATTAAAATAGTTTTTTAACTCATTGAATTTGATGCATTTTGGTACTTCTGCTGGTTTTTGTTTCACCTCTTCCACATCAGCAAATTTCCCTTTGAGGACTTTTTTTTTTTTTTTTTTTTTAATCTTGGGAAATAATGCAAAAAGTTGCTCTGAGATTGGGTGAATAGGGAGGGTGGGAATCATGCCCTTTTTGGTCAAAAACTGCTGAACACTCAGTATAGTGTCCATCATGAAATGGACAAACCCATTAGAAAAGTGTTCAAAAAAATTCACTGAAGCCACATGCAACCTCTCACAACAACACTGATATAGATGAGTTTCCAGAATACTCACATAGCTTGGAAGGCCTGGCCTAGAAAAGGCTTATCCTCCAGAATATAATTCCAGTTTCTTGTGTGTGGGGGGGTCCCCCCTCCTATAGTTTACCTGACATCCCATTTATAGTTAACATATGAAAGTAGTAAATAATGACAAATGGATATTATATATATCAGCAGAAAATCTTTTTTTTCTATTCTTTTTTCATTGACTTTATATCTTGCTTTTCAAGTGATATTTAATTAATGAGGGTCCATTTCATTTTATACATGCATGTTGCTATATATATGGAGTATTATATTCATAAACTTTTGCAGATTGAGTTGGAACCACTATCTGGTGTTAATGGACAAGGGTGATTAAAGATTTTCTGAGAATTAGAGAGTGTGCTATTTAAAACTTTACCTGGATATTAATCATTATACATACAAGGCATAATAGATAGGTAGATAGATAAACATACAGGCATATAGATAGATATATAAGATAAACATATTTTATATGTTATATATAAATATCAGTTACATATAAATAAATACAGAGAGTGCTTGAAAAGTAGAAGTGCTTATCACAAATTCCAGACTTTGTACTAATTTCAAATGTTATCACAATTGATAGAAGACTCTCTCTAGAGTGGATTATTATTCTTACAAAGCATTTAGTTCAGTTTTCATTTGATAATATCTGGTTTTGTATTCATGTACTAGAACTCCAAAGCACTATTACATCTTTGAAGATACTATACAGCTATATGGCTACATACCTGTTCTATATGTTTTAGCACAGTTTTTGGCTTATAGTGGGATTTTATTAACAATACATAATACATTTGATAATGTGATGTATTATTATTACATTGGGCCAATCAGAATTATAAAGAAACCCAGAAGCATAATTACAGGGCTCCTAGTCTTCTGCTTGGAATAGTTGAAAGAAAGAGAATAATAAAATGATTAAATTTAATTGTTGTTTCAGGGGTAGAACAAAAATAAAATTTAGCACAGGGTAAAAGTTTTATAATATGGAGACTTTCCAAGTTACTCATCATTGGATGTACCTATTTATTGGGTATATCAGAAATGGGTTTCTATCCTATGCTTCAGGTTAAACTAAGTGACTTGTAACAGTTTCCTCCAACTGTTAAGAGATTTTTTTTTCCCTAACTCAATTGATTTTGCTATATATTTGTTGAGTATGAGGATCATGGTTTATATTTCTTGGTATCATTAGTCTCTAAACTCTGTCCCACATAGCAACTGCTCAATCTATTTTGTGAAATGAAATAATAAAAAGACTCTTCAAAGATAATAGAAGATTAAAAAGAGTGTGTGGCTCCCTTGCTGTGGGATTGGGAATAGTTTGACCATCAGAAGAGACAAATGAAAGATGGTACCTTCCAAATGGATAGTCAGAAAGAGTTGTCTTGGCAGTGGGGTACAGATTTACAGAGAAGAAGATTATGGATTTGCTTCTAGACTTTTTGAGATTGCTGTGACTGAGGAAGGTGGACAGTAAGGATCTATGTAAAGGGTCTGGAGCTTAGGAAGATACTATAATTCCATAGGACTGAGGTCCAATCCTGGTTTCAACACTGATTAGCTCTGTGTTTTACACAAGTTATTTTGGTACTTCAGACCTAAAGTCCTTATCTGCAAAAGGAAATCAATAATTATGTTTTAGAGCTGTTGTGGAAATATTTTCATAGTACTTTGCACACAGTATCATTTAATGCTGGTTTCTTTTCCATGGCAATTATTACCATTATTAATCTTATTCTAGTGATAACCATTTTTTACTAAGGAGGCAAAGGTTATATTACAGTAGTTGAAACAACTTAGATAATTGACTAGCTCTTTTTTTTTTTTATTTTCGAAAATGAATATATATTTACATAAATCATGGCATATTTACAAAATTTACACAGCTTAGTCACACCAGAAACAAATGGTACATCACACAGAACAGTTTAGCATTGTTCAAAATGTTAAAAAACAAAAAAAAACCCTAGGAGGACAAAGTTACGTTATATATAGTCTGTATTGAAGTTGTAAGCATCACCTTCCTCTTCAGGAATTCTGTCCGAAATACAAGATTGTTTAGACTGTTCACCTGCTTGAGACTCCTCAGGCAGTGCCTCCCAAGCCTCTTTTGCAGGGGACATGTCAAAGCTCTTTTCATCAGCTCTTTTTATGACTAGCTCTTTTTAAAAAGTGAAAAATGGAGAAATTATAATAGCTGCTTGTAAAGGAAATCTTTTTTTTTTTTTTTTTGGTAGAGAGTAGTAAGAACTTTCATATTCTGAGGAGGAAAAGCCAGAAGAGAGGGAAAACATTGAAGAGAAGGACAAATTAAGGGAGAAATATCTGTTGAATTAAGTAATGAGTGAATGAGGGACAAGATCCAAGGCAAATCTAAATTTATGGGCTTTGTCTAGGAGGAGAGAGGTCACATTTTGAGGATGGACAGTCAAGGGTTGGGGGCATACGGAGTGGGGAGGTAAGGTTTTGTTTTTTCTTTAGCTTATAACATATTCAATAATTTAAAATAATTGAACTGTCTTATCCATATTCCAAATTAGAATTATCCTTATTCCTATTATAGGGCATCCCTTACCTTTACTTTTGAAGAGACTTGATTTCTGAATAACTATGGAGTTAAAGGGGGGACAATTGACATTTTGCCCTTTTATTAGGGAAGAAACTGAGACCCCAGAGGAAAACTGTAACGTCCCACATGATGAAGGTCCATGCCAGCCCCATAACTGTGAGAAAATCTGACCCCTTCTGACTATGCACTGTTGCCTCATTCCCTCTGATTTCTAGGTTTTGCATCTGAATTTGCTCCCTGTCACCTTTTGTATCACACCCCCTTCTTTTCCTGGCTGGCCTTTTGGATTTTACTTATTATTTGTCTGATATAATAACCTTGGATTCAGCCCTGTAAAATCTACACCCAGGATCTGATCAGGTCAACTGTGAGGCTCTCCTTGCTTGATAAAGTCAGTATGGTTTTAATTTAAAATTAATTAAAATCAAAAACTGAATTAAGACCTAGGTTTCCTAAACCCACTGGGAACTGGGACATCCATCACTTTAACATACATTTGTGAATATTCGTATCAGTCTGGGTTAAGCTCTGCCAATGGAACGCTCTGCCATTTAAAACTTCTACAATTTGACTAGGATGTGGCTGCTTCCATGTGGAGAATGAACCAAATGGTTAGCTGATCTTTCCTGCATTCATTTGCACCTTCCTATTTCTAGAAGTAAATACCCACTACCTGATTGGATAGAGAGGTTGCTTTTCTTTTTGCCTTCTTTGCTGACATCACCCACTCTGCTTTCTGCCAAGTTTGAATTTACTTAAATTAGGGTCTGATCTAGAAAGTGTCTAAATGACTGTCAGTGGAGAAGATTCTCTCACACACACTTAGGCAACACTCCTAACCAACTCACATGTCCCCAGGTACAAAATGATATCATTTAAGTTACATCCTTTATATCCTCTAGGTGCCTAGGAACAGTCTGCTAAACTAAGTTGTATTGAAAATATAGCATTAAGATACTATTTATCTTTGACAAAGATTACATTATTAAGTGCTGTGAGAAATATGCAGAGAAGAGAATTAAAAGACCCCAGAGTAAAATTCAAAGCTATAGCTATACCTGAAAGACTAGGCATGGAATCTATTCTATACCAAAATGATATATACCTTCATGAATAAATAGACTTAAAGCAAGAGGGACCTCAGGCTTTCACAAGTATTAAAACTAAGAGGTGAACCAAGATGGCAGAAGAGTAAGTAGAGCTACACCAATCCTCTCCCAGGACCAATTTAGAATTATAGCTTAATTGGGGAAAAATCATTTGGAATAACCAACAGAACACCAGCTGGAGAGAAGCCTTATAACCTCAGACAGAACAGAAGAGGTTGCTTCATCACTCATGACTGGTAGGAAACGTGGAGATGCTAGAGGGCTGGCTGGGCTCCCACAGGTGGCAGCTGAAGGGACAGAGCTGGGGTTTCCATCTGAGAAGGGTGGGTTCTAAATCCCCAGCTGGGCTTCCCAGCCTATTGCAACATAGCTTAGACCAAAACAGTATCCATCTGTGGAAAACCAAAAGCTGAGGAGTTTGTTAGCCTGAGATGGCTAGAGACAGAGAATTACTAAAGTGATCACGCATGAAAATACATTGACACCCACTTACCCTAGCCTCCATACAGGGAAGGCAGAGTGGACTAGAGATGCTTAAGGAGAGATTGGAGCCATGGCTTTGAAGAGAAAACAGCTGAAAGGGTTCCAATGGTGACTCATTCCCCACACAGCAGGCAGACTATGCTAAGCCAAGCTGCTTCCACCGTAAGGGACATCATAGCCCTACCCACTAGAATTTGTTTGCCCTGTTCAGCGGTGCTTAAGCTTGGTGCCTGATTACAGATTGATTGGATTAAAAACTAAATTAAGTTGTCCCACCCAGTGATGCCTAAGCCTGACACTGATCACAGTTTGACTAGATTACCACTGATTTAATCTGTGCCACACAGGGTACCTACACCTGACAACTGATCACAGATTAATTGGATTAAAAACTGAAGGGCACAGAAAATGACAGTGGATCTCTGGTTGGCTCCAATAGGCTGACTAGGCCCAGACTTTGGAATGATCTTATAGTACCAGAGATAGATCCAGGAAACAAAGAAAGTTCACCTCTACACAACAGAAGGTCACACCACAAAGATTGGAACTCATAAAAGCCCAATCTCAAAGGCAAAAACAAATAAAGAGTCACCTAAAATGGGGAGGAAAAGAAATAGTCCATCACCAAAAGGAAAAGAATAACTCCCAGGAAGACTGCTAAATGGAATAGAGGCAAGCAAACTATCAGACATGGAATTCAAAATAATGATGATAGAGAAGCTCAAAGAAAACTACAAACAACTCCAGGAAAACTTCAACCAATTTCAGGGGAACTACAAAATACTCTAGGGAAGCTACAAGGAACTTACTTAGAACTATACCAGCATTAAAAGGGACATAAAAACTATAAATAAGAGCCAGGAGGAAATGAAGGATACAATTTCCAAATTGAAGAATACAGTAGAAGAAATCAAAAGCAGGCTGGAGAAAGCAGAGGATTACATCAGCGTGCTGGAAGTCAACATAGAAAAAAACAAAAATCCCAGATAGTGCAACAAAATGAAAACAGACTGAAAAAGAATGAGGAGGTTTTAAGAGAGCTTCTAGACAACATGAAATGCAATAATATCCATATCATAGGGATACCAGAAGGAGAAGAGAAGCAAAGTATAGAAAACCTGGTTGAAAAAGTAATGACATAAAACTTTTCTAATTTAATGACTGAAAATGTCACTGAAGTTCAGGAAGCACAGAGAATCCTACTGAAGATGAACCCAAACAGGCCCACTCCAAGACACATCATAACTAAAATGGCAAATTTCAAAGATAACGAGAATTCTAAAAGCATCAAGATAGAAACAGCTAATAACATACAAGGGAGCTCCAATAAGGTTATCAGGTGATTTCTCAACAGGGGCACTACAAGTTTAAAGGGAATGGCAAAAAATATACCAGGTAATGGAAAACAAAGGCCTGTAATCAAGACTACTCTACCCTGCAAGGCTCTCATTCAAAATGGAAGATGAAATAAGGAATTTCCCAACAAAAGAAGGCTAAAAGAATACATCTTCAGCAAACCAGCATTGAAAGAGATACTAAAGGGTCTGCTTTAAGAAAATGAAGAAACAAAAAGAGACAGAGAGGAACATGGGTAAAAAGGGGGGAAATGTCAATGAATAAGTACCTGTGAATATTCACTTTAACCATGGTGTTGGGAGAACTGGACAGGGACATGCAAAAATAAGTAAAACTAGATCACCAATTTACACCAGAATAAACTCAAGATGGATAAAAGTCTTAAACATAAACCATGACACAAACATATGCCTTGACAGCATAAAAGTCCTAGAGGAAAACAGGCAGTAAAATTTCAGATATTCCACACAGCAATATTTTTTATCAATACTTCTCCAAGGACAAGGGAAATAAAGGAAAAAGTGAACAAATAGGACTGCATCAAACTGGAAAGTTTCTGCTCAGCTAAAGGAAACATCAGCAAACTTAAAAAGGAACCAACTGTATGGGAAAACATATTTGCCAATGTTACCTCAGACAAAGGTTTCATCTTCAAAATATATAAAGAACTTATACAACTCAACACCAGGGAGACAGATAGCCCAACTAAAAAAATAGGCAAAAGACCTGAATAGGCACTTCTTGAGGAGGACATACAAAGAGCTCATAGGCATATGAAAGAATGCTCAACATTACTAGCCATCAAAGAGATGCAAATTAAAACCACAATAAGATACCACCTGTCAGAATGGCCATCATCAACAAATCAACAAACAAGTGCTGGCGAGGATGTGGAGAAAAGAGAATCCTGGAGCACTGCTGGTGGGAATGCAGACTGGTACAGCCACTATGGAAGGCAGTATGGAATTTCCTCAAAAAGCTAAGAATAGAACTGTTTTATGACCCAGTGATTCCACTGCTCAGATTATACCTAGGGAATCCTGAAACACCAATTCTGAAGAACCTATGTACCCCTATGTTCATAGCAACACTATTTACAATAGCCAAGTGCTGGAAACAGCCGAATCCACAGTGTCCATCAATGGATGAGTGGATCAAAAATCTTTGGTACATTTACACAATAGAATATCACACATAGTGGAAACAAAGAAGGAACTCCTACCTTTTGCAACAACATGGATGGAACTGGAGAGTATTATGCTTAGTAAAATAAGCGTCAATGAAAAACAAATACTATAGAATCTCACCTAATAAAGAAGACTAATGAATGAAACAAACAAGCAAAGTAGAACCAGGGGCATGGAAACAAGGAATAGGCTTTCAGTGTGCAGAGGGGATGGGGGGAGAAGGAAGCAAAGAAGGGGTACAATTTAGTCAAGGAACTAGTTAGTATAAATGGCCCATAGACATGGACATGTGGGATTGACTATGGGAGAAGGGATAGGGAGGGTGGAGATGGGGAGAGCAATGGGGGGAAAATGGGATAAATGTAATAGAGCAACAATAAATTAATTTTAAAAACTAAAATACTCTAATTTTTGGGTATATCATAATCTGAAGTTTCAAAAGTTTATCATCTACTTTAGAATAGAACATTTTCTCATGCTTGCAGATGATGTCTAGGTATTAGGATATCAAAATTTTATTTCAAGTTTTTTTATACTTCACATGTGACTTTGGCTGACAAGTCCCAATTGTGCAGCCATTCAAGATTATAGTTACTGTAATAAAAATAAAATAAAAATGCATATATTATAGCTATGTTTATGTCTTGTTAACAATATGAGTTTATTTTTAATCTACTGCCAGTTTGTTTTATCCTTTATTATTCTGATTTAATTCCATTTTGTATGTTCTTTTCTTTCCTATAGTTAAAGTTATTTCTGGTTCCTTCCCCAATAAAGATGGAACAAATATGATTGTATAAAGTATAGTTCTTTATTTGACAAAACCTGTAAAGTAAATGTTTACATGTTTTTTTTCTAACTAGAAAGGTGCATTGTAGAAAAATTTAAAAGCATGAAGAACAAATTAAAAATAACTTAATTCCTCTTTTTGGATGGAATAGTTTTATTTATATACTTCCAGATAAATATGATAAACTTTTCTCTTACCATTGAAATAATCTCTGAGTTAGCTAAGTTTCATCTTTCTATACATAACTTTTAATGAAAATATGGTACTTTCAAAGCATAATCTTCAATTTCTTGAAATACCTTATTATTGGTAACCATTTAAAAATTAGTGTCTTTCTAATAACTCCATGGTGAATATTCTAGTAAATAAATATGTACTTAGCTAATTATTTTTAATGTAAATTTTTACAAACATAGGATGCTATTTATAGTATAATGATTAAGATTTTGGGTTTTAGAGTCATATACATTTGGCCTATATATCAGGTGCACAAAAAAAGAAGAAAAAGAATAAGCATCTCAAAACATGATATTATGGGGAATCATAGTCAATTTCAACCTCTCTGAGTTTCAGTTTTATTATCTGTTAAATAGGGATACTAATGCTTGCCTCACAGAATTATTAAAGATAATAAAATTAAGTATAATTTATTTATATGCATATAAATGTGTGTGTGTATATTTATATATAATGGTTACTACTTTTAGGTATTGTTAATTGTATTACATGTAAAATTTCAGTGAATGCTTATATTTACAATGAATCTATGAGGTAGTATACTTAAGCTTATTATATGGTCAATTAATAATTTTACTATAAAACATAGGAAATTTAAATTTTATTATGGATACAACATCCTAAATCTATCACTTCTCAAAGCAATAATTCACTGTTAAAAGGCTTGCCTTCCTCTTGATACATTATAGAATTTTCTTGGTTGACTCCATATTTATAACTAGCTATTGTCTCTCTTAGGTAGAGTTATCAGAATGAGCAAGTCCAAAATTGAACTGCCCACTTAAATTTGAGTTTCAGGTATAAAACTAATACATTTTTAGGCATAAATATGTCCCATGAAATATTTAGACCTTACTGAAAATTTTATTTTTAATTTAAAATTCAACTTTAATTGGACATCCTTTAGTTTATGTGACAATCCTAATTTGATGATTTCATGCTTCCCCTCTACAGAAAGTTGGACTTTCTTAATGTAGCCCCAGAGTGTGTGCATAGGTAGGATGAGCCATAGGGGTGGCAGTTCTTGAGCCTTTCAGTAGGTGGCAGGGTGTTCAATTCTTACCTCTATTTCACTCCATGAGTTAGTTACATGGATATAATTTTCTGAGCCTCAATTTTCTTATTAATATTTTTATAAGTGGTAAGAGTATATTAGATGATATCTAATTGCCATCCTTGCTCTGGAACCCTCTTCCCCCTTTACCTCATCATTCTATACAATGAACCCTTTTGATGAACTTTCTGAACCTATCTTCAAATAGGAAACATTTAAAAAGGAACAATCAATTAAAATATTTAGGTCTCTATTTCCCTCTATATTATCCTATACCAGTAACACCTAAAATACTATGGTGAAAGGAAACAAAATGAAACACCAAAATCCCTTCCCTGGCATGACCGGAATGATGAGAAAACAGAATATTTTAAAGGAGTATGTGGCCATATTTTATCTATCACTTGTCTTGGTTTGATGAAAGGAGTGAGATATGCAGAACTGCACCAATCACTCAGTTTCTCACTATGCACTTTAACGCCATGGCCACTTCTTTTTGCAAGCACACCAAAATTTTCCTAGTCCCACTGTAAAACTGGAGCTACCATGATTACATCTCAACATATTTTCCCATAAGTATACTGTATTTCCTGTAGACCATTTGGACTCCCCTGGAACATACACAAGAAGTGCCTGGGAGTTCAGCAGTCATGTCACTTCCATGGTATTTGCAATAACTTAGATCTGTGTCCTACTACCTGAGTTCAAGGAACAACTTGAAGACAAATTCTACTGCTGCTACTCCTTTGTTCTTGTTGTCATACTATACGTAATGGAAATAGAAATCTTTACTTCTACCTTGAAGACTTTTCTCCTTCTATCCATTGCAAAACAATAATATTATAAGCAACTAAGAGAAGGTGGGATTCAAATAGAGGCCTTGGTGTAATTGAAGTTGAATGATTGAATTATTTCACTTTTTAGTCAACTGATTTGCTAATCTAAATAATGGAGAATCCTCAACTCTAAATATAACAGATAAAGAGATAAAATATGTTAATTTATAATTTTAACAGCATTTATTATTTTGTATGGTTATATATTTCATACATGTTCATTAAAACTGTTAAAAATGTGAATGCCAACTGACAAATGTAGAAGGAATAATAAAATTAGAAAGTCATCATTTGGCAACCATTATAGAAATACTTGATTCAGACCAGGAAATGACAGTGGATGCTAACACTAGAAAATAATTCTGATGAGAAACATAATATTTTTATTCCAAATATTTCTAAATACATAAAAATATTATTCTATAAGACCTTTTTTAATTAAAAAGGACAAATAGTTATTTTACAGTGGAGAAGCAGGCACCTCCTTCACCAAGTAATTATAATTGAAGTCACCAGGAATGGGGTAAATTGATATCATATGACTTTTAACATCTAATGAAAAGGACACAATATTACAATAATTTTATATTCTTTTACTTATTTTGCTTTAATATGTTTTAGTGGAATGTATAATGTTCTTACATAAAGATACACTTCATAAAAATCTTTGTTGTAGTTTCATAAGTGAATGGTTTTTATTAATTGAGTGTAATGTATTAAATACAAATAATCAATAATGTTTATTGATTTTATTTATGCGATTTGCCTTTTTAGTATCTTGCTTATTTTTCTTTTAAAATGTTA
This sequence comes from Noctilio leporinus, assembly GCA_004026585.1. Lineage (NCBI taxonomy): Eukaryota > Metazoa > Chordata > Mammalia > Chiroptera > Noctilionidae > Noctilio > Noctilio leporinus. Next base: position 16,368 of record PVIW01004331.1, read on the forward strand.
GTGATTTTTATATTAAGTTCTATAAATTATTTGTAGATAAAGATATTAATAAAATTTGTTGCAAATAAACAAACTTACGGAGTTCTACCTGCTTTTAGTTTGTCCCTTGTGTGTGTGTGTGTGTGTGTGTGTGTGTGTGTGCTAGCTGCCAGGTTATTTAATTGACTGAGTGAAGAATCACAAATTCCTTTTCTTGTATTTAATGCTTAAAATATGTGTGAATATACAAAATGACTTTTTACTTTGGGATAGGCAATCCACTGGTTATAAGCCCAGTGGTCTTTCTTCAGTTACCTGAAAGCCAGTGAGGAAAGAGATTGATTATTTTCATCTTAGAGGCTCATTTCCTAGGCCAAGATAGCAAAACAAATAAATAAAAAAAGAAAAACCAATCAACTAAACCAGCAGATGATACCAGCAATAAACTCCGCCACCACAATAGACAACTCTGAGTTTCTCTCAGGGTTTTATTTTTGTTGTTTGTTTGGTTTTTAATTTTTATTTCTCTCCTGCCTGTGTATTTTGATTTGTTTATTTATTTTTCTTGTATTTTCAACTTAGCTATGCTTTTACATGTTGGTGGAATCTCTTAGAAGGCCTGAATTCTCTCTGGTTTATATACATATATATGTTGCAAATGCCTAGTGCATAGCACATCTTAAGCACTTGAGCCAAATAAATCAATCAAAAACAGGCACACTGGACTCTGAATAATAAAGATGTCTGGGAGAGAGGAGAATTTGAAAAGGAAGAGAAACTAAAGAGAGATAAAGAAAGGTGAAAAAGAGAACCTTGACAATTTTGCCTAAAGCCAACTCTACTCTCAAATTTTAACAAGATTTTCTTTCACTGCCCAAATGCCTAGGATTCTATTTCTAATATTTTTGTTTTGTGCAAATAGTTTCCACTTGGGAGAGAGGAAATTCTCTTGAATAACAATAAAGGGACTTGGTAGTTTGGCTCAGGCTTTACTTCGTAATTTATTTACTATTCCATGGGACCATCCTTATAAATTAGTCCATATCTCTCCTCTGTCTTTTATATAATGTTATCTTTTGTCAACAACACACAGTTTTATAAACTTCACAGATTTCCAGGTCAATCAATTTGTTTTCATAAAACTTTAGTTTATGCACAGATTATATCAACAGTTATAGTGTGGGCATCTGTTAAGCCTACGGAAAAGGCGGTGGCCAGTCTCAGAAGTAACCGTGGTTTAGAGTCACCAGAATTGGTCCCCAAGAGAGGAAAAAAAGCACTGGCCTAAGAATTAAACAGCCGCCTTACTTAGGAAAATCACTTTACTGGCATTTATGATCACAGAAAAGGCAGCCTCCCTTTTCTTCACTAAGACACATTCTGAATGAGAAAAGCTTTATCGCTCTGAATCGTAAAGTGAAAGTGTTTGATAGAGGCTGGGAAGTCTGAAGGGTGTGACCTCAAGGGACTTGTGACAGAAGAGAACCCTATTAAGCCCTAAAACTAAGTGCTCAAAGGAAACAAGAAAAGGAAATGTGAGAACATTATATGTAACATTTACTTGTATTTACTGTGTTCCAGACATTTTTCTGATAGCTCTGAAAACATCGCTAATTTAACCTCTGAAGATTCTTTCTTGGTAGGTAATATTGTTTCTATTTTGCAGATAAGAAAACTGAGGCACACAGAGTTTAAGAAATGCACTTAAAGTTGCACAGCTGTAAATAGTACTTTATAGTGTTCTGAGTCATCAATAATCATCTTAGGGAGGACATTAATTTTCCTATTGTTCATGGAACAATGACTCCAGTTATTTTATTTTGTATTTAAAGGAATGTAGAACTCCAAGTGTCTAGAAGGCTTGGGACTATCCAAAAAGTACATAATTGGATTTTATGTAGACCTGCCTATTTATTTTTCAGTATTAATTAAGTGGTACCCCAGATTATTCTAAAGTCTCTGCCACAATTCTAAAATGCAGTCACCATGAGCCAAACACAGAAACATTCAATTATTTATTTTCCAGCCTTCAATATGGGTAAGAGCCGAGTAAAGATTTTATTATAAGATTTCTGTTACCTTATTAGATGACTCTGATCCCAACTCTTAAAAAGCATCATCGGGTGACTCTAGAAGACACCCATGACTCTAGAAGACAGTGAATTATATTGGAATGAGGAGTAGACTGGGAGTCAAGGCTCTTCATGTAACTTGGCTCCCCCACCAATGTTTGACTCATATTTAGATAGTAAATTGCTGGCCTGCTATATTTTTGGAAGTCTTACAGGCATCTAAACTTCACAAAATATAAATGTCTGCCAGCCTCATATGCCCTTGCTCTTAAATATGCTTCTTCTTTTTTTTTTTTTTCATAGTCACTTCAAGGCACCACCTTCTACCTAGCCATCCAAAAAAATAAAATAAAATAAAATTATGAATCCTATCAACATTACATCTCTGTATTTCTTCAATGTGACATCTCATCTTTGTTTTTATTCTCATTGCTTTTATTCCATGCCTGGATAACTGCACCAGGCTCTTAATTGGACATAATGACTACAGGCTAGACCTTTTCAAATCTGACCTGTGTTTCACACTGCTATACGATCTCTTCCATGTACTGAAGAAACAGATATGGCCTGACCACTTCTATGTTGAAAACTATATAGTAGCTGTCATTGCTGAGCCTAAGCAACTTGTGATGCTATCTAAAACTTTCCCTATTCAGGCCTGGTGACCTGCACAGCCCTTTTCCTCTCTTCATGTCCTTTTTAATACATAAGAGCGTCCATTTCTTAGGCTCTATGAACTTTCTTGCATCCATGCTCAAACTAGATTGTACTAGGGTAGATCTTCCTTCTCTTCTCCTGGCTAAATTCTTGTGTCCCTTCTTTCTGTTTCTATAGCATGTTGCAAATTTTACCCTCATATCTCAGCTTAAAGAGGTTGTCTGAGTTCATTCTTTCTCTATGATAGATGATAAACTGTTCAAGGACAGAGACATCATCCTAGTCACCTTTTCAGCCACACTGTATATTTCAGTCTAAGACATGGTAATTTCCCAAAAATTGTCACAAATCATCAAACTGAAATGATCATAAATAAGTCACTTTACTTCCCAGGTCTCATCTAGCCTAAAAAAAATTCATACCATTATATATTGCAGAGAATATCCTGCTGAGAGTCATAAGGTATATGCCATTTTCAAAATCTTTTTTGAATAAGTGTATACGTTTGAATGTTCAATTAATAAGACATAGTTGGTACTTTTATCCAGCCTTGTTTAGTTTTACAGATCACAATCTCTAACTCATATCTGTTCATATTTATTTAGTGATGTCAAACTCCTCATATTTGTTTTTGAAAATGTTTATAGAAAACTTTCAAATCAAATAATGAAAAATTAAATAAATTTCTTAAATCTGCAACACTGGTTTGGCATTTGAGATTTTAAAATACAATAATACCCATTAAAACCAATATTAGAAACCTGCTATACTCAAAACATACAGTGTTATGAGCTCACAGATTTTGGAATAAGGCATTAGGTTAAAATATAGAATTTGCCTCTCATCATCAAGTTGACTCATGCAAGTTAAAAATTAAAAGATAAATTTTTCTTGTGCTTTAACTTTATTTTTATTGTTGACAGATGTCCCCATTCTCCACCCCCTTCTTTTGCCTATATCCGTCCAACACCCACCCCTTCTTTCCTCCAACAACCACCACACTATTATCTGTGTCTATGGGTTATGCATATATGTTTTTTTGGCTGATCCCTTTACCTTGTTTCATTCAGTCCCTCTCTCTCCTTCCCCTCTGACAGTGGGCCATCTGTTTCATTTATATAGATATGACTCTGTTTCTATTTTGTTTGAACTGGAGCTAATAATACCTCTCTTTCAAGGCTCTACTAAGTTTTAGGGATGATATTTAGTTACTTTGTGATAATGTTAATGTTGATAATGATGTTAGTGATGCTGGTGCTAATGATAGTGGTAGTGATGCTGGTGCTAGCCCCTCCTACCTCTGTGCCTTTGCACATGGGTTTACCTCTGTTAGGAGAAGTTCCCTTATTCTAAGAGTTGTCATTCTTTCCACCCTTCTGCCATCCCTCCTTCCTCACCTTGCTAAGTCTTACTTTACCTTTAGGTTTTAGACTAACGTCATCTTCTCAGTAAAGCATCCCTGATTTCCCAAACTAGATGAAATACCCTATTATCTGTCTTGAAGGAACCTGCAGTCTATTTTCATAGCTTTTTACAACTATGTTAATGCATTTATTTTTTACAAAATATTATAAAATCTTCCCCAACCTGAGTGTGGTCTCTAATGTGCTGATTTTTATTCCTGTATTATCACAGTTTAGCACTATGCTAATTCCAGACCCTCCATAAATATTTTTGAACAAGTAAAGTGATGACAATAACTATCCAATTGACACCATTGTGAAAGGAAAACATGATCTCTTGTACTCAGTTCAAGGAGTTGAAACAAGTGACAGTTTTTGTCTGCAGGTTAAAAGTATTCCTAATGTGAGAGCCATTTGAAATAAGAGATAGACAATTTTGCAAAATGTATATAAAGTCTCACTTAAATATATAAGTATATTATTATTGTAAAAAAAAAGAAAAGAAAGAAATCAAGCATTGGTGGAGAAATGAAGAGTAATTAAAAAGAAGCTCTCCTGATTGTGTCCCCCTCCTTTTTCACTCTGTAAGAGGAAAGGTCCCCAGATAATAAGGTGACTGAGGGACATTGGGTATCACTGATATCAGTGAATTCCTTTATGCTTTGCTGTCATCTTAGGCCACAGTGGCTGTGCAGGACATGAAAGGTCCATAAAGATGACATGTTTGTTCGGCAGCTCCCTGTTGGGACTCCAATGTATTACCTGGATCTAATGATCTCATCTCCAGCTACAGAGGGGTTTCTGTGGAACGTTTCCATCACTACTGCCTCAGCCCAGCTTCCAGGGTGCTGTCTCAAAGCTTGATATATGTTTAGATCCCCTGCTTGTTGGATGAACAAGCTGAAGCAAATATGTATTGACCTCAAAGCATTTATAAACTGTAGAACATTATATTCTCATCAGAGCCATAGGGGCAGTAAACTATAGTTTCTCTGCTGTGAAACATGGTTTTGCTTATGCACTGTGCTACTGGGGTTGTACCTAAACAATAATACATCATTTGTGGCACATGTCGCCTTCTTTATTGAAAGGCAAAACAAAGAGTTGAGGACAAAAATCATTACTTCTTTAGCAATTTTTCACAAAATGCTTTTCTTTTGTACTTGACACACAGATGGGACATTGTACTGCAAGGGAAATGATGTATGGCAGTGTGACAAATTTCATTTCCTTTCTAAAACCAGAATCAGAAGGATGCACAAATTTAGGAAAGTTGTGTTTTCTTAAAAATCAAATAAGCTTTTTAAAAGGACTTGGGAAAGCATTTGTATGCTTTAATTGAATTGTTGGATATTGATCAAAGTGCTTAAATGAAAATATTGGTAACAATAAATTGCCTTGCACAAGAGCTTTTATATCATCTTGGATATGATCACCCATGACCGAGGCTGGAATTAACGCAGTGGGGTGCAACCCAGTAGGATTTGCACAGGCAATGGCAAGGAATCCAGAATCAGTTCCCTCAGGCCCAGGAAAAGTTTGGAATGTGAATTTTCTGAATGGTAGAAGAAATAAGACAGCTGCTTTTAGATCTTCTCTATTCTCTATTCTCCATTTATTTTTCTTCACTACATCCTAAATACAGTGTTCCTCAAAGCTTACCTACCCACTACCTGTTTCCAGGTTATTGAGATGCTTCCTAAAAATGAGAGATTCCCAGCACCACTGCTGCGCTTCTGAATCAGGTTGTGTAGAGTTGGGGCAGAGGATCTGCATGGTTCATATGCCCACAGGTGATTTTTCTGCCCTTCTCAGTCCTTGAATCACTGCCACACATTGTATCCCAGGCTGCTGTGAGGAAAAATAATGATTAACATTAATGAAGGACTGAACTTACTTCTCTGACTTCTCTCTCAGGGTCCCTTTCCCTCAGTGTCTTACTTTGTGACTTAAAAGTGTTCATAACTACAGCAGGTTCTGCAACAATGTACTTTGGCTCGGTATCATTTCACTGTAATGTTGATGACATGCTATAGGAATTTAGCTCTTCTTTACATCAATCAGCCTAGGATAAAATTGTGGTTTCATTATACATCTTTTTCCCTTTCCAAGAACCTATTGACAATAAGTGAAGACTTCTGGTATAATTTAGTGTCACTCTTCCAGATAACATATTTGCATTTTATCAGAATATTTTGTTTCTCATCTCATTATTTCATAAATTGTGTTAGGCATTTATTTATTTCAATGAGTTAAGGAATGGTTCAGCCATATTTAAGAAATTGTGGGTTAAATTTAGCAAAATATCTTGACTATAGGACTTGTCAGGCCAATAGGCATGTACACTGGGAATCTTCAAATAGAAGCTTCTTTTTTTTTTTTTTTTTAGGATTCTAGGCACCTTATCCACTGTGCCACCAGCCAGGGCCCAAACAGAAGTTTCTTAAACATACATGACAGGAAATTATTTTGTCCTAAAGAATTTCTGAAGACTTGTGTTTCAAAAAAACCAACTTCGGAAAACATTGCCTACTTCAGATGGAATATTAAAATGTAAATGGGAATACTAGCTGAAATGGGAAAGATAATTTGTAGCTGAGGAGGTATTTGATGCATCTTAAATGTTAACACTTATGTTACTGTTACTCATAGAGATTCCTGCTTTTACGGGGAGAAAATTATATGATAAGGAGAAAGAAAGAATGCATATGGCTTAGTCTGAGCTGTTACAGCAAAAATACCACCTACTGGGTAGTTTTTAACAACAGAATATTACTTATAGTTCTGTGGACTGAGAGATTCAGGATCAAAGCACAGGCAGATTTGGAGTCTAGTAAGAGCCTCCTTTCTAGGTCATAAGCAGCTGTCTCCATGTAGTGAGAAGGGCCAGGGAGCTCTAGGGGTTCCTGTTACAAAGTCGCTAATCTTATTCATGAGGTTCCTACCCTCATGACCTAATCACCTGCCAAAGGTCCCACAACCAAATGCCATTGCTTTGGATATTAGGGTTAAACATACTATTTTGTGGGGGACACAAATATCCAATTCATAGCAACATTTTAGAAAATTTAATATTTACACCAAATTGATTCACATTACTAGAAAATATTTCCAAGGCAATGTTGTATTTGTTTTAAAAATAAAATTGTATAGGGCACTGGCCTGTGAACCCAAAGGTGGCTGGTTCGATTCTCCAGCCAGGGAACATGAGGTTGCAAGCCAGGTCTCCAGCCAGGTCCACAGCTGGAGGCAGGTGAAAGGCAACCATACATTGATGTCTCTCTCTCTCTTTGCCTCTCTCCCTTCCCCTATCTCTAAAAATAATAAAATTTAAAAAAATCAAATTGTTACATTTTCCTAAATATATATTTATATAAAATGCTGTAATTTTCCTTACATTCTTTAAACTTTTCATCAGTTACTTTAATTATGAAAAGGCCAATAAACTTTTAAAATATTAACATATTAACTGAGTATGTTTCCTATCCTCTCTGGGATGCTTCTGCAAATATTGGGTCTGCTTTAATCTCAGTAATTTCTAACCAACTTGGGGTCATCATGTATGCTTTTGAGATTTCTGATGATAGTAATGGACCTCTCCACCAACCATTACAAATTCACATGTAAAATCAATTCCTGCTGTAGTTTTTAGGGCTCCATGCATCATCTGAAGTCTGCCCCAGAGACTGTAAATGCATCTTCACGAAGGATCCTTGAGCCATCACCTCCCTTGGGAAGATAGAGTCTCCCTGTGGAAGACATAGTCTCCTCTAACTTGCTGAAATCCATGAACTTTCTACTTAGATATCTTATTCCGCTCCACCCCCTTTTTGTAGTTTCTAGCAACTGCAGACCTGAATCTATATCTGGAGTGGCTCAGTTATGACTGGCTAAACTTTCAAAGTAATTCTGTTAGTTTTTTTTTTTTAGAAAACATAATACTATATTTTTTCCACTTATCTATTTATGCTGGGTAGTTAGTGTTCATATTTAGAGACTGACCAAAATAATTAAAACTTTGCAACAATTGATACAGAGAAACTATTTTCCCAAACTATCAAAAAAGCATGGCATTTGCTAGAGACACTACAAAATATAAGTGATATTTCTACTTGTAATGCAACAAAATAAAAGTGTAAATATTTATTCAAAATTGAAGCTGCTGTAACCACATAAAATCATCTATGCATTGATTTCCCACACATTTGTTTAATATACTTTCTTTTTTAGAGCAGTTTTAGATTTATGAAAAAAATGAGCATAAAATACAGAGAGTTTTCATATATTCCCTACCACCTACATATTTACAGCCTCTGTGATTATCAACAGCCCACATTGGAGTTATACATTTATTATAATCAGTGGATAGGCATAGGCATATCATTATCATCCAGAGTGGTGGTGCACATTCCATAAATTTTGCTGAAAGGTATAATCACATGTATTCACCAATACAGTATCATACAAAAGAGTTTTGCTGCCTTCAGAGTCTTCTGTGCTATATCAAGTCATCACTCCCTTCCCCCAATCTCTGATAATCACTGATTTTTAAATGTCTTCATAGTTTTGCCTTTTTCCATAGTTGATATCATGTAGTATGTAGCCTCTCAGATTGGTTTCTTTCACTTACTAACAGACATTTAAATTTCCTCTATGTCTTTCCACAGCTTTATAGTTAATTTATTTGTAGTCATGAATAATATTCCATTGTGTAGATGTACCACAGATCACTTATCCATTCAGCTACATAGAACTTGATTCCAATTTTTAGCAATTATTAATAAACCTTTTATAAACATTTGTGTGCAGGTTTTTGTGTGGACATAACTTAAGTATTTTTGCTTTGTTTTGTTTTAGGAAATGACAAGGAGGTTGAAGGGTGAGTTATATGGTAAGAGTACATTTAGTTTTGTAATAGATTGGCAAATTGTCTTCCATTGAGTCTGTACCATTTTTAATTCTTGGCAGCAATAAATGAAAGTTCCTGTTTCTCCACATCCACACTAACATTTTAGTATGTCAGTGTTTATTTTATTTGATTTTTATTTTAGAGAGAGGGAAGAGGCGGGAGAAAGAAAGGGAGAGAAACATTGATGTGAGAAACATTGACTGGTTGCCTTCTGCAGTACCCTGACTGGGAATTGAACCAGTGACCTTTCAGTTTATGGGACAATGCCCAACCTACTGAGAAACACGGCCAAGATATATTCTGTGTTTTGAATTTAAACAATTCTAGTAGATATATGATGGTATTTCATTGTTGTTTAATTTGCAATTCCATAATAAGATATTAAACACCTTTTTGTATGCTTATTTATCATTGGTGTCTTTTCTTTGGTGAGGTGTCTTTTCAGATCTTTCAACCATTTTAAAATCAGGTTGTTACTTTTCACTGTTGAATTTCAGGGTTCTTACTTATTTTGCATAACAGTCTTTTATTAGACACATCCTTGGCAAAGTTTCTCCTGGTCTGTAGTTAGACATTTTCTTGATCTCCTGATATTTAAATCATGACATACTAATGGCAATAGAATATTTGTAGTAATGTTTTTATACTTCTTGATGGAGTTTGAGGCTGAGAGGAAGTTATGCTTTATTTTAGTACTTCAACATTATTTGAAAGGAAATATTTACATTCTTTTAATAAATGAAAACAAAAACATATATACTGATTCAAATTTTCTCTAAAGTGTTTCAGAAAAAATAAACTAAAATATTAAATAATTTGAAGAATATATACAAATAACTTAAAGGGACTATATTTCTTCCTTGACTAAAAAGTGTGTGTATGTGTATGCATATATTAACAAATTTATATAACCTGTAGGGACTTTTGAAATTCAGGTTAGTTCTGCACATCACCATCAGTTTATTGTTACCTAACCAAAGTGGGGTTCGTTGTCTGCTGCCATCAAAAGGCAAGGAAGCTAGTAAGAAAGGAAAGGTGTTTTTATTCAAATGTCCAGTGATCTGGGAGGATGGCAGACTCCCCATCTTCAGGCTTATCTGGCTCATCTTTTCTACAAAACAAAGACAAAAGTCGGGTGTTCCCCAGAAGACCAAAGCCAAAGGCAGTGACTGGAATTCCTGCTCCACTCCATTATAAAGCACTGTCCTTTGGAGCCTGAAGCGGCCCAGTGGGCTGCGCGTCTGGCTTCCTCCTGGGGGCTGTATTTGGTACTGACACCACTACTGGCCATGCTGCCTCTAATGGCCAAAGCCCGCGCTCCTGGGCTGCGGAGCCACCGTCCGCGCGGGCAAAGGCCCTAGGAGGTTCGCAAGAATGTGACTCTCTCCGGGAGCCCCTTGAAGAAAGCAAGCCAGTACACCGTCTGAGTGCAGGTCCCAAGCTTCAGCCCTGAGCCCAAGAGCTCTCCTTGTTTCCCTGGGTTTATATTAGTTTCCGGTGTGAGGTGGACCAATCTACTCCTCAAAGCTCCACACACTCTGTGAGGTTCCACTTCCAACAGGCTTCTTCATTCCACACCCGCCCCTGCTGCCATTCTGACCTCTCCGGTGCAGGTACCTGTCTTCTGGTGTCACCCCAGGCAGCTACCCAGAGTGGGTAAGAGGACTTTCTCCCTATCCAATGATCTTGGTAGCTTTGTGAGTGTGCCATGCAATACTTCCTCCTGCCACCATCTTGTTCAGGGGTCGGAGATCTACCAGCAGGAACAGGATGCTCAGCACCCAGGATGGTGGATTCACGAGGCAGGATCTCAGTTACTTAGAGACTACTTAGAGATTGCCTCTGGCAGTCCAGCAGTTCGCAGTTGGGGATCTCCAGGCAGCCCCTCCTGCTCCGGCCCTCTTCCTGCTCCCAGTGGTCTGACCAGACTACCAGTATCAGTAGGGCTTAATCTACCTTGAAACATGAGATTGTATTTCCAAATATACCATTACCAGGGTTTACTGCTTTTGGACTAAATATATACATTTCATCTTTCCTTCTCTTAATTTTTAAATAAAGCAACTGTGCTATTGGTGATGCACATGAAAGGAATCATGCTAGAAGTTTTGTGGATCACAATTTTCCTTCCTATTCCAAGTATATAACTGATAGAATGAAATGATTAAACTAACATTAAGATTCATCCTAGTTGCTAGTTTTGGCCTTGAATCTGCTTTAGTTATTTGGAATAAGATATTGTCTATCCAACAAGTCTCCTGAAATGCTTAGATGTGCTTTGGTAACACACAGGATGAAAACCAATATTATCAGATATTGATTATCGACACTTGATCTTCAGATGGCTGATTCATGGCCACATAGTGAAATCCTAAACTTGTAGATACAGAGCATTGCTATAGCTTAAAACAACAACAAATACTGCATATATTCTCTTCTGATCTGAGTTCAAAAGAACATTTCTAGATATGTGGCATAAGGTTTAGTTTTAGGTATTGAAAGTATATTGATCACATAGGCACTTTGCTGTGGCTTTGTGGGGTGTCTGGTTCCAAGAGTGCCAAGTATCTTGCTTTATCTGCCCATCAGAGCTTTCAGGACTGGATCAGCACAAGTAAGAAAGCATTACCTTCTTGGCTCAGTCAGTTGGAATGCCTCTAGCACCTGAGTGGTCCATTGTACCAAATACAGTCACTATTTAATTCCTGCATAAAGGTCTCTATAAAGGCATTGGATTTTTTTTGTTTGTTTTTTCTCTTTTGAGGGCCCAACTCTACTTTTATCTTGGTTGCATTTATTTCAATTTACGGCTTCCAAATGTTGCTCTTGGGATGCCATCATTCATTAAAATAGGGGAAATACCCTGGTTACGAGTATATTTAAGGTTGATCTAAAAAATGCACTCAGATCTATTCTAACCATGGCTAAAGCAGTTATAGTTATGCCATAAATAAAAATGCTAAGATGTCAGGAAACAAATGCTATTTGCACATAATAGAAAATGTCTTTTCTGTTTTTTGGAAATATTAAAACGTGAATCCTTCTTGCCTTATTCATGGTCCAGCTATTGAGTTGTGTATGGTTTATTTAAGATAAAATGTATGCTTATTGTTCTTTTATATATCAGTTAATACAAGATTAAACCCATTAAGACTATAACATTTTGGCAAGAGAGAATGATATTTTTTTAATGTCACACTCAAAACCACATCTCTTTTAATCAACATCTGCTCTGTGTTAAGCTGCCAATAAAATCGGGTGCCCTGTTGACAGTGGAAGATGAAAACAAACAAACAGGAAAACTACAAAAGGCATGGTATTAACATCAAAGTAGAATAACTCTGCTGTCTTCCTTTGGCATTTAAAAAACGTCTTTATTCTGACCCTAAACAATTGGATTTTCCCCCCACCAATCTTGATTTTGGAGTTCTGGATTAAGATGACTTGCATGTGAACTGAAACATGAGAGTAAAGGGAACTGGGAATGAACAAGGGACTGTTTGAACACATTAAACCATTTGCAATTGTAAAACCTCCTTTATTGTTTGGGACAATGGGAAAACAGGCCCACATTTGTTTGTAGATTAAACTCATGCTTTTTAGCTGTTGATGACAGGTACCATAGAGAAGGCAAACCAATCCCAAATGTAGTTTTATAACCCTGCAAATAAAGTAGTTCAAAGATTTGTGATTATGGAAAAGAAATGAGAGATCTCTTGGATTTTGGGGGTTACTGTAGTTTTGGAATATCATTTTTTTTTAAAATTGAGATGGTGATCTAGATTTATCTTAGTGCTTTTAACCGCCTTTATCTATGCTAAAAACAAAATAAAATTAATGCATGGGGTGCCTCATTTTAGAGTGTTGCCAATTATGGACTGGCCACTTTCAGGAATTGTGCCCATTTTGAAACATAGCATGTGCTAAACAATGTTTACATGGAGTATAATCATTTGCCATATATTTGTTTATTAACTTAACAGTATATACTATTAGCCCAGTGGTATGATATGTGGTAGGGTTACAGAGATAAACAAACAACAGTCTGTGATCTCATGGAATTGGTTAGAGAAACCAAACTAACCACAATCACCAAGGATAAGAACAGTAAAAGGATTACCATCCTGGTGATGAGAAGGTATGGAGAGTCTTTTTCCAAGCATGACATTTCTCAAAAGGGGGTACATTCTACTCTCACCAGCTCACTAAGAGATTCATCTAGGATGTATGACAGGATCAATTAGCCACTCGAGAGAATAAAGCATAATGACCATTTTTCCTATCAAAAAGAAATAGAAAAATTTCAATTTATTTAATAACTTTCCATTTCACTAGCCACTGATGGGATTTTAATCAACAATATTTGCAGCATATTCATTATAAACATGAGTGGAATACATTTACAGGATTATTCCAAATTTGTTCTTCTAAGGATCACTGCATTCCAGACAATTCTTTATCCTTTTTTTAATGTCTTCAAAGTCTCTTTTGTAAAGATTTTGTAGATTGTCAGTTGGAAACCTGTGGTAGACTCAAGTTCTTTGAGTCTTTTGTTTTTGTTTGTTTGTTTGTTTGTTTGTTTTGTTCAAAGAAATCTAAGAAAAATTCCTGGAGGACAGCCGTGGGTACTTATTAAACATATGGACCAGAGCATAGATTTTCCAGTGCTGTTTCTAAGACCTTTTTCTCTTACCTTCATTTCTTTTTCTTTCTTTTGCCAAGATAAATGTGTTTGCCTTACCCACCCACATATCTTGGGATTTGCTATAATAAGCATGGATTGAGGGAAAGCCATGGAAGGGGAGATGTTTTGAGGCCAGTAGCTGTGTCCAGGAAGTCCAGAGGAAGATGGGAAACCTGTGCTTTGTAGAGAAGGCATATGGCACAGCAGGCAGTTGAAAGGTCAGAGGAATTCTGTGTTGTTTTATTCATGCATTTTTTGGATTTCACCCTTGGTCTGGGTCACTAACAGGCCAATCATGTAATTGAATTAATTCACCCTTACAATTCACATTGTCCAGCTTTGTACACCAGTATGGTGAGTGTTGGTGTTATGGGAATATGGACAGAGGCAGAGAAAGGAGAGCAATTGTTTCACACACCCTTAAGAGTCACTGGTATGGGATCTATAAAAGTCACCTACTCAAAGCAATAGATGTAACTGCACTGACTGCACCAATCTCTTTGGATTTTTCAGCTACTTTTTAAAATCACTGACCTCGAAGTTTATTGACTTCGGGTGCATTGTGGTCATGCTTCAGCAGCTGCATTTCCCCGTTCAAGGAGGGCAATTCTGAGGAACTGCTCAGCCACACAAAAGGGTGCTTCTTTGTGAGGTGTTTATTTTAAGATCTGGGAGTAAAGCTTCAACTTTAGAAATGGAAGACATTATTTTACTCTGGTGCTTTTGTTTGTATGTTTGTCTAATTACAGGAGAGGAATTTAGTCCTATTAAAACTATAGATACAGATAAAGATGTAGATAAAAATAGGTATAGATAGTATGTACCCTAAATGTGAAAGAATCGAATCTCTTAATGCTTTAAATATATTATATTTAAATGTGTGTATATATATATACATATATATATATACACACACGCACTTCTCCTTCATGAAACCAATTTAATCTTTAAAACAATCTGTTTCTCTCTATGCCTGCCTGAATTCATATGTTTTTTTTCCTTTCTCTCTTCTCCCACTTCTGTTTTTCTTTGTCCTCATTAATTAAACAATAGCTATTAGGCAGCTATAGATCGTATGAAGTTCAATTCTAGTTTCACAATCATATAAGAAGATATAAAGATTATATGTATATATATTAAGAAGATATTAAGCTTATATGCATATATATAAACACCAACAAATAATATGTTAATAAGCCTATGCAAAATTATAGCCTTCAATGGGTAGGAATACCCAAGCATTTTTCCCACTTCATATTACTAGACTAAGCCCCTCACTAATGTAATCCATTTTCCTTCACACTATTTAAAAATAAAACAAAGCACATTTTAAAATTATGCACGTGAAGGCAATATTCAGCTGACTTCTTAACATTCAGAGGGGATTTCTGTGATTCACCCTGTCATCGCCATTCCTGCCTTCTCTCCACAGTACAAGAAAACACTGTTATTTACCCTGGGACACAGGTGACTGAACTTATAAAAATCACTACAAGACAAGATGTATTGAGGCCTGGCATGGAATGACAAATTCTGGTGAGGTTCACCAAGAAGAGACATATTGATTCTTAAATGATTAATAAGGAGAATATAATTGTATTTCATTAAGATGGATGGGATTTCATTTAGTCTGTCTTCTCCCTTTCCACTTCAGATGCGAGAGGAAATCAAGTCATCATCAGTGGCACCTCGTGTTAGCCTGCCATGGCAACAAGCTCATTGATTGAGCAAAGAACTTTCAGATGCACTAGCTGGTCTTTTAATGGGTTGCTGAAAGCACAGATAATGCAGCTGAGGGAGCCAACTGAGTTTCCATGCACATATAAAGAACAGAAATTCATAAGATTCTTAATGGTTCCTAACAGAGTTAAGCCCTTCTATAATTCTGAGAATGGTTCATTCATTTGTTATAGCTACTACGTAGGGGGAGGGAGGAGGATTTCCCGTATAGCACTGTCAAGTTTCTGGATTAGCAGAACACTTTGCACTAGAATTTTACTCTATTAAATTGGTTATAAAAATAATGGCTAAGGTGTTTAGCATGTACTATAAGACACTTTTTGCATAATCTCAATTATTTTTCAAAATAGTTCTCAGTGCTATTTTTGAGGAAAATTTTTGGATTTAGAGTATCTTCCATCTAAAAAGGGTAAGATTCTGCCTTGAATTTATTATATACTGATCTTGTTTTTAAAGAAATGCTTGGTTACTGAAGGCAGCAATGTGGTTATGGAATATGTATAATTTGGAGACTTTCTGAGACTAAGACCACTTAATAGTCATAAAAACTAGTAAGATCCTGACCTACTATGCCTGCATTTCCTCCTCTGTAAAATAGGGCTGTTGGGAGGCTTGAACTAAGTTAATGGATTTAAAGTGCTGTGAATGCACTGTACCTGTGCGCAGCACAGACTTTGTAAGCTTGCAAACTGTATGCACACTCCTAAGATCCGAGTTCTACTGTTGCAATGACAGATGCCCAGGAGGACGAGCTACCCGGTGTCAAGTCCAGCTTCCCCTGTTCCAAAGCAAGTTCTAAGGCCAATTCCAGCTTCAATGTGCAGGGGAAACACATTCTTTCCATTACAAGTGAGATGGCAAGAATAACTGCAGAATGACAATTCAAACTATTTCAATTGCTTAACTGTTGGCAGGACTCAGTTTCGTCTTCTATGAAAGAAAATGTAAAAATGCTAACCATAGCATTGTGTTGTGACTGATAAATGAATGAAGCATGTAAACTGCTCAGTTCAGGGCCTGGGACATGGTAAATACTCTACAAACGTTAGCCATTACCATGGTTGTTATCATTGTAATTATTAAGGCAGCACAGGATAGTTGTAACAGTAACATAGAAAGATCAACCTAGTCTAAAATTCCATTTGATAAGAGAATTATTAACTAGTTTTTGTGGTTTCCAATTTTCAAAGAATTAGCAAACAAAATTATAGTCAGTGATAAAACTAAACTGAGTACATTGTAATAATTTGATGATGCAGAAGATTTTTTTTTCTCTCAAATGCTTTACTGAAGATTTGGTTATGGTTTGTTATATGTGTATATATATATATATGTGTTATATGTGTATATACATATATATATAATTTTATTATTGTTCTATTACATCCATCCCCTTTTTCCTCCCCTCTGCCCCCTTCCCCACCCTCCCATTCCCCGCTAAAGTCAATCCCACTTGTCCATGTCCATGGTTCTTCCATGCTAGTTCCTTGGATGATACAGAAGATTTTTGGAATATATTACCATTTTACTTTATATATTCAAAAGTATAATATAATCAATAGATAACATCCTAAGCCACCTTATAGTAGAAACAGTTTTTCAGATTCTCTTTAAGTATAAGGGCAATAATATAGGAGGTCTTTTTTTAAAAAAAAAAAAAATCATTAAGTGGCATAAAAACAGTACAACTCTTATTTTAAAATAAAACCACTTAAATTGAGACAAAAGGAATAAGAAGACAGTGCATGGCTTTTTACTAGGAGGGAAACTGAAGCAGGGAGGATAAACAATTCTAATTTATGTTGAAGCTGAATTCTGCACTCTAATCCCTGTGGTTCAGTGGTTTGAATGTCACCATGTCCAGAGGTAGAATCTGCTGGTCTATGGGAGTACAAGTGCTTCTGACCTATACTTTATTTACAAATACCTTTGGAAAAAACAGTTCCTCTCTTTGAGCCCCTGGGATGGTAGAGGAGTAAGAAGTGGAGTGGATGGGCTGGAGGAAGGTGCCCGGGAGAGAGATCAGGGGTTCTTTGCCTTCTTGGCAGCTAGGCAGCCCTGCAGGAGTCTTAAGGAAGGAATTTCTGAGTAAGTCACTGGAGCAGCAACTGTGCATCTGACCTCCCAGGAGGGAGTTAGAGACATCAAGCAAAGTGTTTATCAGAGAATGAAGGATGTCTGTGCTGGGGTGTCTGGAAAAATAAAAACAAAAGAACGTCACAATTAGCTATTTGTTCCAATGTTTGGAAGAAGTATTCACTTAAGTGAGATAAAACTGCTCACCAAGGGAAATTTATACCAACGTAAAGTGCACACTGGTCTGGGAACACTCGGAAAAGAAGCATTCACGACATCCCCAGTTTGGAACCAAATTTGGAAAAAGAATGAGGCTTATCCCAAACTTCAGAGCTGCTGTATGCAAGGCAACAGAGGGAGCACTTTCCTTTTTAAAAAAAAATTTAAAATTTATTGGTTTGAGAGAGAGAAAGAGAAACACCAATTTGTTGTTCCACTTATTGTATGTGCCCTGATTGGAGATTGAACCCACAACCTTGGCCTATTGGGATAATGCTTCAACCCACTGAGCTATCCAGCCACTGCCAAAGTGCACTTTCTAATAAAAATAAAATGCAGCTTAAATGGCACAGGAGTCTCCTTAGATTTAAAATGTCCCCATAAACTAACATTTTGATTATTTAAATGGAAATGAATAAGAACATAGAGATTAAATTTCCTTTAAAAACAAACTGGCTTTTGCATTTTTAAAATTAAATTTTCATTTCCTATGTTGAAGTAGGATCCAGACAAATTAAAAAGGAAAGAAGGGTAACAAAAGCATGTATTCAGCTCTGAGTATGATGTTGTTTCGTAATAGTTTCCGTAAATAAGAGAAAATGGAAAAAAATTAAGCTAGTATGAGTGCTTGTTGTGCAATACATACTGGTGATGTTGTCTTTGAAAACAAGATGGATTTAGAGTATAACAAAAATAATATGGTTTGAATATAAAATTTTATATATAACATTTTTTAAACATATAAATGACCCTCCTTATTAAAGAAACATGGCTTCAAGAGATCACCTTATAATATATATGGGCATATTTACATTTTTTAAAAATAAAATTTTTATTAATTTAATTTTAGAGAGAGGGGAAGAGAGAGGGAAAGGGAGAGAAACAGCAACAGCAATGAAATTCAGTTGCCTGACACATGCCCCCAACTAGGGACGTGGCCCGAAACTCAAGTGTGTGCCCTGACTGGGAATCAAATTTTAATTTGCTGAATTCTAATCCTTTTTGAGTGACTATATTTTTTCTCTGAAATTTTTTGGTGTTATTTTACTCTTTTTTTTTTTTTTTTTTTTTCTGTTTTGTATGTTTACAAGCTTTATTTTGAGGAGTATTGAACTTCCTAAGCTGCTTATCTAATATTTTTATAGTTTATTCTTCTATATTCATGTCCTGTTTTTTTGTAGAAATTCTTTTACTACCTTATAACCCTGTTATTGAATGTTTTTCTTTTGACTAATTTTGTATAGACAAAAACAAAAAGCTGTTTTTTATTTTCCATTTTTTTCATTGTCCCTTTCTAATAACACTTTGTAATTATTTGCAGTTGCCACAATTTAAGAAATCTTCCTGAAGGTATTAACAACCATTCTGGGGGGAAATATTTCTTCTGCTTGCACAATTTTAACTTCCTCCAGGTTTTTATTTCCTTGTTTATATTATTCACCAAATTTTATGTCAATGGTTTTCCTCTAATCTTTGTGAGGCCTTATTTTATTTTAATGCCTTTACAAGTGAAGATTAAGTTGGGAAATGGTATCACTGGGGTGGAGCTTGTCAACTCAGAGGCACTCTCTGAATCTCAGATTCCCCAGGAAAGCTCCAGCCTGGATGATGAATGCGAAGGCCTGCCCCAGGCTACACATTCAGTGTGAGCACAAGCTCCTTGTTCACACTGTACGTTCAACTCTCAACTCCACTATCGCCTGGGTTTCAGTCATCCACACAGAAAAGCTACTTCATCCTCTCTAAAGAATAACAACCCCCACCCCACCCCGCCCCAAACACACACACATACACAACCCATTCAGCTGGGCTGAGTAGAAGAGGAGTCTACCAGAATTTGGCAGGAAAGTATTTAAGTCCCGAACTGCCTCTCAGCATTTAGTCATCTCTTCTTATTTTAGAGAAATCTCTACCCTCATTTACAAAGGTGTGATATAAAACCCCACTGAAATATTGGCATATTTTCTATTGTAAGTTGATTAGTTCTTAGCATTTTTCTCATTGCTGGCATAGGATTCAGCTAAGCCAACTTACTCATAATTTGATTTCTAGCTTCTTATTTTTTCCTTTTTTTCTGTGGCCCTCTCTTATTCTTCCTAGTCTTTCAAAAAGTATTTTCTTTTTTTTTTTTTTAAGATTTTATTTCATTATTTTTAGAAAGAGGGGAAGGGAGAGAGGCAGAGAGGGAGAGAAACATCAATATATGGTTGCCTTTCACCTGCCTCCAGCCACAGACTTGACTGGAGACCTGGTTTGCAACCTGGTTATGTGCCCTGGCTGGGGAATCGAACCTGCGACCTTTGGGTTCACAGGCCGACACCTTAACCACTGTGCTACCAGCCAGGGCTAAAAAGTATTTTCTTTACAATAATTTTAGTGGAGTTCAAGAAAGCAAAATTCAATGTATGTTTTTAATCATCCACCTTTAACTGTAAGCCTGTGAATGTGTCTTCTTTCTTCTTGGCTTAAAGAATTCTTGCAGAGAGAATGTCCACTTTCTGTATCAATGTATATCTCAGCTTTAAACTTGAAAACTTATACATAGCAGGTGTTTAATAAATGTTGAATGTATCGCATTTAATTCTATAAATACTCAGATAGTACCTCAGCCTATAATAGACTAAACTGAGATTTAGCCAATGATAGAATAAAGTAAATTAATTAAATAAATTAAAATAAATAAAATTTTTGTCTCTGATATATATTATCTTCTATGAAAAGTAGGCCTAAAATACTGCAAAAGAAAAATCTAATTGAAATAATAGATCATTGAAACTTCTGTATCTTCAAATAAATTGCTCTTTTAAAAATAATTACCTTTTTATTAAATTAGTAATTTTCAGGTGTAACAATAATTTAAATAAAAATAAAGAATAGCCTTTAACTTTTAATATTGTATAGTGGGACTCTGTATATTTGTAGAGTTCCCATACCAATTAATATCATGCATATTAATTACCAATTTATATACCCATGGCCCACTAATCTTTGAGCTTTTTAGATCAGCAAGCACATCTTATTTGCTTTTGTATTCTTATCATCATGCATGCACCTAATTGCTCAGTAACCAACTTTATACACATTCATAATTAGTCTCCTGATTAAGAGTGCAATCTTTCACAAACAGCTCAAGTTATACATGCTCTTTCACAGTAATCCCACAGAAAAGGACACCAATATAGCACATTTAAAAGGACTGAATTCCTTTGAAAATTCTCAATTTAAAAACATTATGGAGTAAATTATAATAATTTCTTAATAATAAGACTTCCTTAGTTGTCTGGGATTAGGAGACTCCACATTGTGTACTCTGTTGTTGCTTTTGAAATAAAAGTAGGACAAACAGCAAACGAATAATTAATATCATTAATTTTCAATGTCCTTGTATTTTTAGGACATTTTTTAATGTATAGAAAAGAACAGTCGACTACCTTTACTTGTAAACATTTAAAATATAAAAAAAAAAAAACTGTACTATGAAATAACAAATAATTTCCATCTCCCTAGAGATAGTTTTATTGCCAAATCTGTAAGTGAAAAAGCACAGGTAAAAAACATGTGTATTCTTTAAGGGAGAAATGGTCCAACATAGTTTCTCTTTTTAATTTTCTTTTAATATAGTTTTAAGCTGTAATACTTTTATATGTTTATAAAATGCCTTAATGATCAACAAATAGTGACACTTTATCATTAGGATGGATCCAGTTTTCACTGAAAACAGTTAAAATCTTTAAAAACATATTTACCCTTAAATTCTAAGGTTCCAAAGGTCCAACCTTCCATTGCTTAACCATGTTAAGAAAGTACAACATATGAACTTCAAAGAGGGTAACTCTTTAATCTTAGAAGTCAGAGACTGGCAACAGTTGGAGACAAAGTCCTCTTCTTTGTTTTTTATCAATGGATGATTCTGTTCCAAGTGTAGTGCTGGAGCAATTCTCATTTTCCCGCAGGAATCTCACCATCTCCCTTTCTTGTTTAATATTATGACAGGAGTTACAAAGGTTTTCCATTAACAGCAACTGAGTTTATCAAGCATTATTTAATTCTGATCTTGCGATAATACAACAAAAACTAGGAGTATGAGGAAGCAGGCACCTCCTCAGGGTAGGCTGCTCCCCTGTCCATTTCTCTAACCCGAGCACTCAGTGTTGCACATGACACAGAGGAAGCACTCCTTAAATACTTGTTAAATTAACAATTGCCTTTCTGCTTTCAAAAGATTTTGACTTTAGGAAGACCAGCAAGAAGTTCTCTAGGAAGTGAAGTCAGAGCTTCAGGTGGTCTGAAATGTGTTGAGAAGCCTTTGCAGAAGATACAAGGCTCAGGACACTCCCTTAATTCAGCAATGAATCCCCAATTCCTTTTGAGCGATGTGCCTTTAAATGTATTCTTTAAGCAGTTAAAATTAAATACTGTTTAAAGAATATATTTAAAGGCACATCGCTTAAAAGTAACATGGTTCTGGCTGGTGCGGCACAGTGGGTAGGTGCTGACCTGCAAACCCAAAAGTCACTGGTTCAATTCCCAGTCAGGGTACATAACCAGGTTGCAAGCCAGGTCTCCAGCCAGATCCGTAGCTAGAAGGCAAGTGAAAGGCAACCATACATTGATGCTTCTTCCCTTTCTTCCACCCTCCCTGCCCTTCTCTCTGAAAATAATAAAGTCTTTTTTAAAAATTAACATGTTGCTATATTTATGGTATATAATATACATAAAGAAGAACAAAACAAATTAACCAAATATAATTTAGTTTGGTATCATATCAGACATTGTTCAAGCCCTATTTGCTCACAAACTCATGGAGGACAGAAGTAGTATCTACATTTTTATTACTTTGTTTCTAAACAGTAGCTGTCATCTCCTAGGTAACCCCTCCATGATCTGAACTTTTTATGTAACTGAGTAATGTCTTATTGTATGCATGATACTATCTTAGGTGTCTTCCTTCATCAGGCTGCTCTAACAACACCACAAATTAGGTGGTTAATAAACAAAATAAATATATTTTTCATAATTCTAGAGGTGAGAAGTTGAAGATAAAGGGGCTGGCAAATTGAGTGTCTGGTGAGAGCCTC
Organism: Noctilio leporinus; assembly: GCA_004026585.1. Classification (NCBI taxonomy): domain Eukaryota; kingdom Metazoa; phylum Chordata; class Mammalia; order Chiroptera; family Noctilionidae; genus Noctilio; species Noctilio leporinus. The sequence continues at coordinate 39,185 of PVIW01004331.1, forward strand.
CTTCTAGTTCACAAACCTCTGTTTTTTCAGTGTTCTCACATGGCAAGAGGGGAGAGGAAGCTCTCCGGGGTTCCTTTTATAAGGGCACTAATCCCATTTATTAGGGGGTTCACCTTTTTTACCTAATGGTCTCCTGAAGGCCCTATCTCCTAACACCATCGCCCCACTTGGAGGTTAGGTAGGTTTCAGCATATGAATTTGCGGAAGTACAAAAAATAGTTTATAGCACTGGGTGTTTAAGCAGCTGTTAAACACTTTTTATGATTAATTATTCTTCTCTGAGAGTCCAAATGAACTGGGGACCTACAGAAAACTTGTGACCTGAATGGGGGAATACTGATATGTAGCCTTTAGGAGTCTTATAAACTCAATACAAAAGCTTAACAACAATCTCTTCTCTCTCTCTTTTTCTCTCTCTCTCTCCTTCACCCCTCCCCTACTGATCAGCTATTTTCATAGCAAAGAAACAGAAGAATAATAATGTATGGGCCTTTTATGGATGTGCTATTATTGTAAACTTGGACAAATGTTTGGGATATTTTGCTCCAAATTCCCAGTGAAAGGACCCTTTTAGTCGGGCCTTGTCCTTAACTGCATGTGTCCTTGTGGGCAGCAAAGCATACAGACATTGCGTAATAAGGGATCAAATGCTTCACATTTGCAAATGCATCCATAGCTCAAACAGCAAAGGTGAGGTGTATTTAGCTGGGGGTGGTGGGGTAGAAGGTAGGGGGAAGAACAGAATATTTTGCATGTTACAAAGGCCCTGAAGAGCTAGGCACAGGGTGCTTTCAGAACAAGGACCAGTATCTGAAGCTGATGATTAGAATCTTCTCTATGACCCGAACTAGTTACACCTTTACTTTAAGTAATTTATGATTTGATAGCCATGTTTTAATTACCTATGGAATTGCACAGACACTCTGTGCTCTGTCCATGCAGCAGAAGGTTATAATGAGAAGTAATTATGTGCAAACAAAGTTGCTGAATGGGCAGTGGAAATGGGAGTTTCAATTATTTTTTAACAACCTGTTTACCAATTTTCTGATGTTTAGTATTTTTCAGGCTTATTGGTTCCTCATTGATGGCTTCAGGCAAGAAACCTACGGAAAATTGATGGAGAGGATCAAGGATGCCTTGGTACATGGGCAATATTTTTCACTCAGGAATGTGATTACAATCTTTGAGTTTTACAGAGTTTTTAAACACAGGTGCAGAACTTTCTGCTTGTTTGAGCATGGAAAGTACCCCATTTGGTTAAATAAATAAATAAATAAATGCAGCCCTCATTTGAGTGAGAGTTTTTGGCTTGACATGGCCATGAGTCTCGCTCAAAAAGCATAGAAAATAACTGTTAAGTCACAGTATATCCCACTCAGGCAGTCATTAGTCATGCAGATACTCTGTCTATAAGCTTATGCATAAAAATGCAAATTTGTTGAACCATCTGATAAAGAAAATACAAGCACTATTTTAAAAAAAGGCTAGCAGCTACTTCATAGAGAGTATTGATGTATGCATAGATTATTATTCCTAGAAATAATGCATATGCTATTTTAAATATATATTTAGTTTCTTTCTAAGATATTTATAATGCTTTATATAGCTTCCTATATTTTTATTTGCTACCCTAGTAAATTTGCCCAGTTATTTAGAGGTATTGGTACTTCTGTTTTACAGATGACAATATGGAGGGTTGAATAAACTTTTTGGTATTACAGTAGACATCAGATGTTATGGCACACTTAAGATATATAATCCAAACTACTGATTACCAAATAAATATTCATGTGAACACAAAAAAACTAATGTTTTTATTTTGACAGCATCAATCAGAGTATTTTTCTCTTTGTTAGTAGTGAAATACATAAATAGTGAAATCTGAGTTCTTAAGAAAGATTACTTGCTGTCTTTGGATAACATACGTCCCTTCTTTTATTTCAGTTTTTCTTTCCCCACTGTGTATAACTAAGATATTTTGTGATGTTTTGGCACTTCTATTGGATAGTAGAATGTATCCAGGCTGCATAGTATGTTAGTAAAGTCTCCTTAGTCTTATTTCTGATTTTTGGCAGGGGAAGTATTCTACACCGCTAGTGAACTTGGAGAAGGAAATGAACCACGTAACTCTGGTCCAGACTTTTTCTCCAATGCTGGCTCGCTTGTGTTCACTCCTACTGTCAATCAAGAGAAAAGCCATGCCACAGTTTGTTTCCTAGTACTCTCTCCCTTGAGAACAAATGCATCCCTTAATTCTGCTGTGGGGGCCTTGCTCTCCACACACACGCTTTCTTTTTTAGCCAATAATTTGTTTTATTGGTTACAGTGTGACTATACTCTATCAGGCTTTTCCACAGCCAAGCACAGCTGCTTGTGCTGGCTATTGATTCCATATGTTAGCTCAAAATTGTGTAATAGTCTCCTCTAATAGTTGCCTTTGGCTTTTCCTCTCCTCACTCGGAAAAGTGCCCTCTGCCCCTGGCCTGGTATGCCAGTAACTAGAAATGGATCCTAATTATATCAACCATTCTTCACCAAAAACAGCCCAAATAGCTGTCTCATGTTGGAATAACTCACAGTCATTTTGGTTTATGTGGCTTCATGCTGCTCTATGGAAAAAGCATCAAGAAAAATCTGTTGGCATAAAGAAAATATTGCATCTATGGAAGGTGTAGTGACCTCTAATTATGAGGAAATTTTCTTATTAAATTAATGCACAAGAACTTAAGCTTTTATTCTCTCAAGTTATCCCCAAACCTTCTCATTTGCTTCTCTTTCAACCTTGTTATTGTATTTATAACTGTGAAGTGAACAATTTAAATTGTACATTAAGCACAGAAGTTACACCCCCCTGGCCCCCCGCCCGCCTGGGGAAGACAACTGCAATAGCACCGTGTGAGTTTCACCTCCAAAAGCTTTGTGGAGGCTGCAAGTTGCTGCCACAGATGAGAAACAGTACAGCCGTGAGGTTTGGCCTCCGAATCTCTGGGCCTCTGAGGGACCACAAGACCCTTCATGATGTCTTTTTCTAGTGCTGCAACAGCTTCATCTGTCACAGTGAGCAAAACAAGACTAAACACTCCCTTCTTGCCCTTAGAACCAAGGTTGCTGAAAGAACAAGGCAGAGAATCTAAATAGGGTCATGGGGATCTGTTCATCGGAAGTATAAGACAGAATTCTGATCTTTCACAACAGCCTTTCGAAATGCGTTTCCATGAACAAAGCCACTACAAGTTTCCTACGCAGATCCTGGGGCCAATATCAACCAGCTGAAAGAAAGGAGGGAAACATAAATTGAATACAGTTTTGCAAGCAAACTTGGGAACCTGGCAGATTTCCAAGAGTTTAGAAAGGTTTAAGCAACAAAACCCCACATCTTGAGATTACTTTTAACTTTCTTTTACTTCTCCATCTAGTTTCTGAATGTGTGTCCCATAGATTTTTCCTTTGCTGTAGTCACTGCCACCTCTCATATGTAGGTCTGTTTCATCTCAAATCTAGATTAATACAAAATTTCCTACACATGTTTCTAGTTTCAATTCCCTTTAGTTACTCTTAGCAATGAGGAGTCAGATGAGTTTTTGCAAGATATCCTAGTGATTATGCCACTATTCTGCAATAGAACCTTCCAACTTTTCCATTAGTAGCCACAGAAACTACAATAGTACTATGTGTGTGTGCGTGTGTGTATGTGTGTTGATAGATGTGGCAGCAGGTTAAGCAAATATCCAAAAGAGCCTGGATTAAGAGTAAAGTAAATCTCATATTTTATCTGAATCACAATAAACAGGATAACATTTAAATCCCAAGTATTTGGGTGAAATTGATGCTCCCATAAACAGTTCCTTGTTTATTCTATAGCTACACAGGCTGCTCCCCTATTCACGCCTCTCCTTCCTTGCACAAAGTGCACAGACTTAGACTTGAAAGCAAACCTTTTCATTGGCAGCGGTGCAAGTTGGCCTTTGGTCCACTTGGTTGTTGTACGGTCATTCTATACTAACATCCCTCTTGTCTTTGTTCATTTCATTATTTCTATCCTAAATGTTTATCATGACCATCCACTTAAAAATAAATACTATCCTAACCACCAAGTAGGATATCCATCCCATCATTTCATTTCTGTTTACTTAAGAATATTGACCAAACCCAAAATGTTGATAGAATACTCTTACGGACCAGAGCACACATGTTCCTGAGACATCCACAGATTTGTGTCCAGGTGAATGTTCCAAAATTCTCTAAGACTATTTATTTAATAATAAAAATATACACCATTCCACATTTTAATTCCCATAACTAAATTCTCATTTAGTGCTTCCGTATCTTTATTTTAAACTTCTAGGACTTTTAGATATTTCTTTGTCCCCTGCATTGGGCATCAAGTGCTCAGCCAACTGAATGCTTGGCATGGGGTAGGTGCTTAATTTGGACATCTTGAAATACGTTGAATGAAGAGTAAGTAAGTATAGTGTAAGGATGTACCTTAAAGGTTATAGACTATTTCAAAATTGGAGTGTGTTCAAGATTCACCTGTTTTGGTAGTTGTGAAATTACCTATAAGGAAACTCTACACTTTCATGAAAGAGAAGCTTATTGTTGATGGGACCAATGTGCATTAGGTATCCAGCTGTGTACATGGCAGACATGTCAGGCTTCTAACAGCAGAAACACATCAGTGGGCTCTTGAAAAACTTTTAGGAAAACACTGATATACACTTTACTAAATATGTGGTCTTTAAAAAAATGCCAATCTTGATCATTCTAATGCATATCCCTCACTTCCAAAAATACATATTTGTTTTACATAGGTTTTTCCAAAAGTAAGATAATTTAGGATCCTGCCCTTGCAATTCCAGAGAAATTTGAATTAAGGATTTTATGAGACCATGTGGGTACAGTTTGAATCTACTAAGGAAGGAAATTGAACATTAAGCATTAACACCTTGTGTTCCTTCTGCCACACCTTCCAAGGCCTCACATACAGGGAACAGTTGTGATGGGGTGCCAACTTTTTGTGCTGCGTGGCGTAGCCAGCTTACATTTAGGGCTCCTATTAACTTGAAAGAAAGTTCCAGGTGCACTCAAGTTCTGCTGAAGAAGTGGAAATTTGGAAGCTTTATTACTAGCTTAGGCCATTTTCAACTCATGTGACTAAGGGACAGAGAAGAGCTATTAGAATTTCTTTTTCTTTTCTTTCTTTCTTTTCTTTTCTTTTTTTTTTAAATAACTACCACCTTCAGGACTGATGTAAATCTGAACATAGATGTTAGTACTTAGACAAATATGTACAGGGTATTATTTTTTATGTGACAAAACAATATGAGTTTTCTATTTTTTTCAATACAGGCTTCAACATGACTTTTTAAATAAATGTTAATATAGATGTAAAACATCAGCTTGTTGGCTCCCAAGTAATAGGAATGCTTTGGCCTTAAGTAGTAGAAATCTATTTTAACAAGTAAAAATAGAGATTTGGTTGGAAATCTATAAGAATAGCTTGCAGAATCCAAATAGGTTGTTAAACTGGAAACAAAAATGCTACAGGACCCACACAACTGATGATAGATATCTCTGCTTTCTAAATGTGCATTGAATTCCTTTTTCTTCCTCCATTGGGAAGTTATTTTCTCAACTCTATAAATACACAGCATTAAAGCAGCTGCCAGGTACCAAGTTAACTTACTTTCATATTTCAAGGAAGTATAAAGACCACCTACTATTTCTTCGCATCCAATCCAAAGAGATATAATTTGATTGGTGTAGGTCAAAGTTCAAGTCAAACACTGAACCCTTATCAAACATGGAAGGAACATGGTCATGTGGTACAAATATAGTTGAAGGAGATTTTGTCTCTTTTCCTTGATTTTTTATTTTCTTTTAAAGGTTTAAGTTGCCCATTTCAAAGGCAACCAGTGCCATCAAGAAATTTGTACTTTGCCTTTTGAGGAATTCTGCAGACAAGAACTAAAGTCTATTGAAGTCCACTAATATACTAAAAAGTGGATCCAACCTCCTTTCAAAAGTTTTCTTTTTCCTTTTGTGTCTTCTAGATACTCTACGTGCTGGTGCCCACATTTCCAGCTGTTCTTCTCATTTCCTTTCTCAACTCTTGCCCTTGTCAAGGGAAATAGTGTTGTACCAGAGCAGTGATTCTCAAACTAGAGCCTGCATCAGAATCACTTGGAAGGCTGGTTAAAGCACATATTGCTGGGCCTCATGCCAAGGTTCCTGAGTCAGTAGGTTTGGGGTAGAACCTGAAAATTTGCATTTCTAACAAGTTCTCAGGTGATGCTTATGCTATTAGTCTAGTGACTACACCTTGAGAACCATTGGACTGGAGAGTGAAAGAAGTCAATTACATTCTATCCCCTCATTGAGCTGTTAAGGATTGTCCTCACTTCAGCCCTATTTCTCAGGTTCATCATCAACAACTGCCAGCGGAGAAACTAGTGAGTCAATCAATCTATCAGCAGGATTAAGATAGTGTTTCCTGTCCTCAATGATCTAGTTAAAGACACAGATGTCTTTAGATCATAGTGTGTAGCTGGGCTACTCCGTTTGTTGTCTTGGGCATCTCATACTTCTAGTAAATCAGGCCTTTTCTCAGCTGTCGGCAAGAATGATAAACATCATCTCTACTTTGCAGAGCTGTTGTGAGAAATCAAATAGGCAATACATATGTAAATATGAAAGTGCTAATAAATATTAAAGATTATGGCCTGTTTTTAATGGTTCTTAGCGTGTGGGCCCCCTCATGGACCACCCTTAATTCATCTTCTTGTCTTTCCAGCTGTTCTACCATAGGGGCATTTCTGATACACCCTAGTATTGTCCAGGGTTGCTATACCCCTGGATTCTTAATATATTCATCTTTCTACCCACTTCTCTAGTTCTTTATAACCTTGGTCTTCCTTAAGTTGCAAGTCTGTCTGTTACATATTAATTTCATACCTTGCGTGGACTACTGTTTTGGTTTCTCTTGTCTGAGCTCTCTCTACATAGCAGACACAGCAAGCTTTTTCTGGGTCAGTGAGGTGGTGTTACTCTCCTGCTCAAATGCTTCAATATACTTCCCATTGCTGGTAGGTCAACAAGATCTTCTGTAATTCAGGTCTTATTTCTCCAATTTTGTTCTATACTATCCTTCTCCTTGCTCTTTGGCATCCACTTGAAGTTCCCTTCTGTTTCTGGAACAAACCAAGTCCTTTCCTTACTCAGCTCTTTCCTCTACCTGGAAAATTATTTCTTCCAGCTCTTGCCATAGCTGATTCATTCTTTACCTTTGTGACTCAGTTCATTGTCACCTCCTAAGACATTTTCTCTATTGTTATCATCACTTTCATTTCTTTTCTAGATCATAGACGTTTCTTTATTTTCTCTGTTCCCATTTACTTTTAGCTCCTCTGCTAGACTATACACACCCTTGAAAGCAGCTATTTATTTAATGAGTTATTTCACTGCCATGGCAGTCACAAAGCACAGGGTGATGAAATAATAGTGTTCCTCTCAGGAAGTGACAAGCAGATAGCCATATAGATGATCTATATCTAGTTTAATAGAGAGCCAAAAATATCACACCAAAATGCTGAAGAATGGAGAGCAACCTGGAGTCAGGTTATGTCAGTAGACTATTGTTACACACACACACAAGCATATTGACTGTAGATGAAGCAAACAATCTAATAAAAAATGAGGACAAGAGCAGAGGATTTTAAAGTTAGATTTCTAAGCCTAAATCAAAACAACAACATGTCAGAGTTAGGAGGAAGCACCAGGCCTCAGGCTCCCACCCCAGGCACAGGTCAGGGGGAGTTAGGAGACATCTCTGGCTCACTAATACCCTGGCTCCACCTCTCTGCTGAACACCATAGTGTTCAGGTCACTTACTGTTCAGTTTGGGTCTTTAAAGAGCTGAACCCTGGTTGGTGTGGTTCAGTGGACTAAGACTAAGTGCTAGACCAAAAGGTTCCCCGTTCAATTCTCAGTTAGGGCACATGCCTGGGTTGCAGGCGAGATCCTCATTTGGGGACATTCAAGAGGCAATTGATTGATGTTTTCTTGAACATCAATGTTTCTCTCCCTCCATTCCACTCTCTCTAAAAAGAAATAAATAACATCTTTAAAAAATAAAATTTAGAGCTGGACTGATAAAACATAATAACATAATTTTAAAATAAGCCCCATTTACCCTTGTATATGGTTGAAAATCAGCTATGCAGAGGTGCCCCAAGTTTTCTGAGGTATTTAATAGCAAAGCTGAAGTTAGAGTTTGAGCACTTTGGCAATTGGTCCAGTATGCCTTCCTTTCCAAGGCTGATGCCCTACATTGGCACACATGGTACATGGGCAGGGAGACCAAAGATGGAGAAATCACTGAATCAAAGATAAGAGTAGGAGCCCTGGCTGGTGGCACAGTGGATAAGGCACCAGCCTGTGAACCCAAAGGTCACTTGTTCGATTTCCAGCCAGGGCATGTAACTAGGTGGCAAGCCAGGTCTCCAGCCAGGTCCATAGCTGGAAGCAGGTAAAAGGCAACAATACATTGATACCTCTCTCCCTCTCTGCCTCTCCCCCTTCTCTTCTCTCTGGAAATAATAAGTAAAATGTTTTTTAAAAATGATAAGAGTAGGAAAAGCAACAGAAGGAAGACAGAAAGCTGAGAGTTAGAGGAGAGAGAGGTGAACAAGTATGTTAGGAGACAAATTGGGGTGTGGTAATGAGCTGTTTTGAATGTTGCACTCCAAACAACTAGGAAAAAAAGCCAACTTTGAGGAACATCAGTGAATTCCAGCCCTATGTGCACATTAGAGCCATCAGGAGATATAATTAAATTGCCATTTTCTGAACCCAACAGTATACCAGTAGCCTCATTGACTTAGTCTGAGTTGGAATTCAAATTTTATAGTTTTAATATTCCTCCGTGAAAACCTTTGGGTTATAGGGAGTGCTAGTCTAGGAGTGCTCAGTGATTGGTTCCTGGATCAATAGCATGAGTATCACCTAAAAACTTATTGAAAAATGAAAAATTCTGCCCCCATTCCAGTAATACCAAGTCCAGAAACTCTAGAGTTATGGTCAAGGGACTGTATAAAGAAGACCTCCGGTTGATTTGAATCACCTGAAAGTGTGGGTACCAGTTAGTGCTTTAGGCAGAGGCCATACTATTTAATTAAGCTGTTACTATACAGATGTATTTCACATTTGACATAGATCAGGGCATTTTTCTTCTCCCAACTCTAAAGTTTTATGAAATTCTTCATTAAAAATTTTAGATGACATCATCAAAAGAGGATCTAATGGTACCTGCAATTGAAAGTAAGTTTTTTACATGTAGAATACCTCCCCTAAAAAGTTCATTTTCTAGGAGTATCTATGGCTTTGTCCTTCTTGTCTTAACAAGGGGATTATTCTAAAACAATTGCAGTTGCCCCTGCCTTTAAGATCTTTATACTGTTACTTCATACCTGTATCCTGTGGGTTTTCAGTATATACTAAATTCAACAACTTAACATTTGTTTGGATGTCTCTAGAAAACCACCAGGAACATTCAGTTACTTCAGAATGAGAAAGTCAGTTGTTATAAAAGAATAAAACTCCTGTAAAGAATTTTGTAAGCCATGCTAGTTATCAGATCACTTTTAGGTATCATTTAAGGTTTTGACTTTGACCACCTCAAGGTCTTTTTATTTTCCATTTTTTTAAAGAAAATTTTAAAGAAATGTAAACAATAGTAGAGAAATTTCAATGTATTTCTCTGAAGTGAGTCATCATTTCACTTTAACATTTCTTGATAGTGTTGTTTTCACATGTAACAACCAATGACTTTCTCCAAATGATAGTGTTGGATGGCTTCATCTCCTAATTCTCTGAGTAAAACACATTAAGATGAATAACTGGTATACATAATTTATATTCTTAAAAAGTTCTATATTTTCTTAGGCTCTTTAGCAAATACACACACACCATCCTATTAATTTTCCATTGATAAACCTCTCTTTAAAAAGGCTCATCTCTGTATTCTACTCTCTCTGCACTCCCTGCAGTATTTGACTTTATTTTCCCTTAATTTATGCACAAAATTTTGCTCTTTAATTTCACTTTCCTCTGACTGAAGCATAGCAAGTCTCTTGAATTCTTAATATTATATATGTAATATATATATACAAATTTTCTGATTTAAAATTCTTCAAAGATTAAAACATACCAAGTAATATAATGTTCTTTTTAAAGCCATATAAATATCAATTTTTTAATAAAAAATCAAGATGAAAGAAAAATATTTCATAGTATGCTAATGTAACATAAGTTTGGTATGTTCATTTATTAACATAAAGAGTGATAAAATACAAACATAAAATTAGTCATGGAAATTGATTCAAATTGTATGTTGGGAGAGATGATTTGGTGGCAATTCAGAAGCTGAGGTGAATAGTCTGGAGGGATTGCAATGCAATTCAGGGCTAGAGCAATGGTTTCTTAGACTCATCCTCCTCTCAAATGTCTCCACTCATGTTCATTACAGTACAGAAGTGGGTAGGTTGGCTTTTGGGGATGTTCTATATATAAATACAGAGAACTTAATGGATACATATTGGTTACACAATACATTTTTGTTGAATCTGATTTTTATGAACATGACCTTTGCTTTTGAAACACTTGAACTACTAGAGGAAAAACAGGGTCAGTAAGGTTTCCTCGTGGTGACCTTATCACTCCTTTTATTTGTTTATTCAATAAACCTATATTAAAACATTTCTAGACAGCAGGGTGTTTGCTAAGTGCTCAGTTCCTACCCTTAACCAAAGACAGGCATGGAAAGTTATAATTATACTTCAATTCCCCTTGATACCACACAACAGACCTCTCATTTCTGTGTGAAGTTCTTCACAAAATCAATCTCTAAGAAGAATGTTGGAGTCATATCATAGAGAAAGATATCAGGAGATAAGGTAGATTCTCTATTTCATTATAGCACCAAGAAGGGTGCTCAGGTAGTTCATTTTACCCAGAAAATGATTCTCTCAACTTTTTTTTTTAAATTTTTTAAAAGATTTTATTTCATTATTTTTAGAAAGAGGGGAAGGGAGAAAGGCACAGAGAGAGAGACATCAATGTATGGTTGCCTTTCACCTGCCTCCAGCCACAGACCTGACTGGAGACCTGGTTTGCAACCTGGTTATGTGCCCTGGCTGGGGAATCGAACCTGCGACCTTTGGGTTCACAGGCTGGCACTTTATCCACTGTGCTACCAGCCAGGGCCGATTCTCTCAACTTTTATAGTGCTTTGGGTTGAAAATTATGGCCACAAAATTATTTCATTCTAGAATGAACCTACCTTGTGACTTGCCTTTACTGCTCCTTTCATTCAGTGGTGGGGTTTATTGTTCATCTCTTAAACCTAGACTGGACTTGTGAATGCTTTGACAGACAACATGTGGCAGAACTAATACAAATTCCAAGGGTAGACCTTAGATTTAGAAAAACTTTAGAAATTTATGTAGCTTTCACCTCTTCAGTCTCTTTCAGTCACCATGTAAAGAAGCTAACTAGCCTCTTGGAGGACAAGCACTGGATAGTAACCAAGGTGCTGCAACCAAGCCAACACCAAAAAGCCAAGCATGTGAATAAAGCATCATGGACCTACCAGCCCAGCTGATCCTCAAGCTACTGTCCATAGCCATATGAATGAGTCAAAGCAAAAACAATCACAGGAGCTGCCCAGAAAACACATAAAATATACCTGCTTTATAACAAAACCTGCTTTGTAATATCAGCTACAAGTATTCTGATACTTACTTAAAGCTGTTGCTCGGAAATCAGCCTCTCCTGGGACAAACCTCCGTGTCTTTTGGACCATAGCTGGCAATTGCAACTGTCTCTACAGCACCATTCTTGGTAAGAAAAATGGCCATGAATCAAGGCTGTGGGGTGTGTGCATGTGTGCGTGTGTGCCTACACACATGTGTATATGTATGCATAGAAGAGTAGAAGATAATGCTGTAAATTAGAGAATGTGGGAGACATAGTGGGTTTACAAAGCCCAGCTGGGTTTTGAGAGGTGACAAATACGTGTGATCTACTCTTCCTCTCCAATATTGCTCCAAGGGTTAAAGTAGCAATAATATCCAAAACAAGTCAAATAGACTCTTTTAGAAAGTTGTCCAATATTCAAATCTATTTGCATATTTGCCAAGGGTATAAGCCCCATTATTAAAGGCAGTAACAGCAGGATAGATGGTAAAACATGTGCTATAGCAGCATTCATTTTCAGTAAAAGGTGAAGTCCATTTGCACTAATTTAGCTGAATGAGAACTAGTCATTTGCTTAAGGGATAATTTTAACCTGATTTCCAAAAAAGTGGATTAAGTAATTGAAGAACTTCAACACAGGGCAGAATAGTTGCTGTGTAGCATTTGGGAAAGAAACCAGAGCCAGGTCTGTCAGCAACTTAAGATGGAAAATTCCTATTAGTCAACCTATCAATAAGGCTTCATTATTAAGCAACATTCTAATGGCTTGGCTTCATTGCTGACATGCTGCAGGCATTTGCACTATTACACCAAGGTTGTAGGCTATCCTGATAGGCCTCATGCTGTTAGTCCACTTTGTTAAATAGAAGTTGATTTTATATTTAGCTGTGCATGGAGTGTACAGATGAAACAAATCACTTCTATAAGCTCAACAAGATGAATAGTTGCTGTTGAAAGCTAGAAAGGAGCTGGATGCAAGATTAATATGCAGTCCCAAGTTCCACTTCCCACAATTTTTATTGATTGTGTGAAAAAGTACTAAAATTCATGATTTCTTAGGTGAGTTAGATTGAAACTCTTGCATAGCTGTAGTAGATGTAATTTCTCTGAAACATATCATTTGTCTACAAATATAACTTTTCATTTGGGACCACATGCCATGAAGTCTGTGATGAGGGCCAAGCCTTGCTGACAGCACTGTCACAGTACCCAGTTCCCAGTCTCGCCTCTTTGTGCACTTTGGTCTCTGCCAAATTGCCTCTGGAGAGAATTTTTTAAATGTCCCCTATTGCTCTGGTCCAAATACCAGGACTTATTTGGTATTTGTATTTTCATTCCCACAAACCACAAATGATTAAATGTTGATATATCTTAGAAGATAGTTCTATGAACATCTGAATGACATTCCAGCTATTTTGACACAACATTCCATCTTCTTTCAGTAGACTTGAAGAAGAGAGAGAGGATATTAAACCTGTCCTTACTTACTTTACTATCATGGTTTTTGGAAGAAGGAGAGAGGGTATTAGATTAGGTTTGATTTAGGGCAGATATTTCAATGCTATTACTTTTCAGTAATTTTAGAAAATATAGGGCTACATTTCAACTAGTATATTTGGGGTTTTTTTCCTATTGAAATCCATTGTTTTAGTAAATTCTTGAATTTAATTATAAAAGAAAATATCAACTTGGTGGGATTCATGACTAAGTTTTATTTTAGACCCTGTTTTATCTTCCATGAATTGGTCCTATGACAAAACATAAGAAGTGAGGATGTTGGTGGAATGACTGTTCTCCCCTCATGTTCTATTTCAATAATTATGGTATTCAACTCAAAGTTTTACTGCATCAAGAAAGGTTTGAACCTGTTAATGTATTGAGCATCTTGATTCTTCAGATGAACCCAGTTTGGCAACAAATTTGGAATTTGCTTTTCCTAAAATGTTCATTTATATCTATTGTGAAACTTGAAGCTCTACTTATCCCATTAGTTCAAAGTCCACTTAAAGTCTAGTTTTCCTGAAGTTTCAACTTTGACTGTGTAAGAATTTTAGTCTAAGACCTGACTTCCAAAAATTGTTGGGATATAGTCACCATAGCTACTTTATTTCCTACATTTAAGTTCACTTCTATTTTACCTTAGACGATAGTATTTTTAAACCCTCTAACTATACAGCAAATTTATGACTTCTCTGAGACCTGCATACCCATGCAAATTTCAAAGCTATTGATAATGAGTTTGATAATAAGACACTGAACTATGAGAATAAGAGACTTATTTTTAAAATGTCTTTAAAATATTTTGAAACACCAATACTGGTGTTTTAGCATCTCTTCTCATGCTCTTGGAAGGTGTTTGGTGCTTCCTTGAAGGTGAGCCATAAAAGGTAGAGTTATGGGAATCACTTATCACACCACATGAGAAATAGCTGCTTAGAACAGTCTGGCTCTGCTTCACGTGGAGGCTGAGCATGGCCGACCCATGCTGGAGGCCCTCTTATCTCTAGAATAGGCAGAAGGTGATTGAAGGCACCCTGGTATCCTCTGATCATGAGCAGTGTGATTTGGAATAGAGGCATTTCTGACAGTATTTCCCACTGCAAGCTCTGTTCCCCCTTTCTTTTCTGGTAGTCACAAAACAACTTATAAAATGTACCTTATGCTTTAACAGTCTCGCTTCCAAAATTACTAAAGCTAATTTTCTGACTCATGGGTATTAAAAGCCTAAATATTTATTTGGTTGTGTTAGTGGTCCCTTAGTTTCTTATGACTGACTATCATTAGGAAAGTAATAATGAGATACTAGTTCTTACAATACTTCTTAATACTGAATGTGTGAGCATAATACCCTCCCTTAAACGGAGCCTCCCATGACGACATAACTGTGTTCAGCTGGGTGTTGCTGAGAAACACTGTCTCCTTACTCTCTGCATGGAATTATGTATTAAAGTTAAACTACATTTGAGGAATATTTATCCAGCTAAAGATCTGAAAATCACCGGGCAGTGTACAAATCATCCAAAAGGCTGCTTATTTCCCCTATTGTCTCCAGTGTGCATTACTGCAGAGTTCTAAATGACTCGTTTAAATGGGCCACCATTTACATGGCTGAAAGACAAATTGTGCTAGTTTAGACTCACATTTATAGAAATGAAATGGCACTTGTATACACATAATAGGTGTGCTTTAGCTGTAGAGACAAAACACAAATATAAAATGCACAAAGTAAATCTGTCCCAGGAAAACTCTAATTTTCCCAAAATACATTTATGCACAAATATTACATTGAATGTTCTCCATGGGCTGTATCATGCTAATGTTGCTATTTAAAACAATGTTACTTTGTTAGTCCACTAAACTAAGATTATAGTCTTTAGTTGCTTATGTATTCACATGCTTATATTAATATCATGGCATAATATAACATATATAACATAAAATATTTTAGATATTTATATTATATATTTCCATATAACATATATGGAATATACCACAGCAAAGTTATACTGAAATATACATGATTAATTCAGGACCTATCATGATATTGAACATATAAGCAAATATAAAACATTCAATGAAAAATATTTTGATGTGTAAATCTTTATGCTATGCTATTAAAGGGGAATTTACTACAAATGAAATTGCTTTCTCTCTCTTCTTCCCATGTTGCTTCTTTCTACAACATTTGGTATCATGGGAATCATCACAGAAAATGAAAAATAAATATGACCACTTGTAAAGCCAGCGATGTTACTTTATAATTATCATGCAAGTGGTTGTTGGGCAAATCTGTCCCATTTTTTGGTCTGATTCTAAGTTGGAGGACAGTGGTACTAGAAATGCTGATTTAAACCTCATTAAAAACATTTAGAAATGAGTGGGTGGGGAGGGAGACAGAGGGGAGCAAAAGGGGGATGGATGTAATACAACAACAATAAAATTAAATTAAAAAAAAAAAAACATTTAGAATTGCCTGATATTCATTCCCTCTCTCTCTCTCTCTCTCTCACTTTCTTTCAAACACAAACATACCTCACATGAAGAGAAGCCAATAGAGAGACAGAGAGAGACCAAGCCTGAGCCTTTCTGCTACATAAAATTTAGCAGCCGTTAAACAAATAATTGCTTTATTTTAGAAGCTTGTTCTAATTAAACATTAGTCACACACTCTCCCTTGACCTCTGCTTCCTGCGTTAAAAATCACCACTCTAAAAAGCTTACTATATGCATTCCATAATTATAAAAAGTTCCTAGAAAAATGTGGTTTCATTTTGTTGTTACTTTTTGAAAAGGAAAAATATGTATACATATCTGTGTGTGCATGGATAAAGTTATATGTGTGAAGATACATGATTGTTTTTCACAAAATTTTTGCAGTCATGTACCAAAAAGCACAAGAGAGATGAGAGAATATGGGTGATGCTGGGAAAGAGAGGCTAGAGAAAGGAAAACAATAGGTACAAATTTCTACCAGTTTCCTGGGGCATCCATAGCAGCTGCTTAATGATACATGTATCATTATATCCTGGAGTAGTTGGAGGGCAGAAACAGACTTGATTACACTACAGACAATTGTTTCACAATAATTCTGGGCCATTTTTCATTAGCTGTCTCCCCTCACAGCAAAACACTGGGTAATTTTTTTAAGGAACAAAACAAAACAAAACAAAACACCCTTATACCACAGAAAGGTCCAGCAGTTAAAGATTTTTAATAATTCATCATGCGAAACATTTTAAGCTAAATGCTAAATTTCTCAAATATGACAACAGAGATGAGCAGAGAAAACCAGAGCTTAACTTGATTTTATATAAACAATAGGGTAGATAAAAGGAATCACATTCTCACTTTTCATGATTACACTAAACATTTTTTTTTTTTTTTTATTACCTTGCTTTGTTGGATAGGCTTTGTCACTGCTAGGTAAAATAAAAAGGGGTTGTTTTGAGCAAATTGATTAAGAAGCTGATTTCTTTTTAAAAGATGCATAGAAACTCTCTCCTCATTGTCATTTAAGTAGTTTTATGCATCAGCTAACTGGCATCATGCCAAAGCCCCCTTTTAAGTTTTCTTTCTGAGGAAGATGGAAAATTTCAGTCAACATGCATGTCTTTCAAAGACTAACAGTTACATTAGGAATTTATTTTTACTTGAGATGATAATGACAATAATCAGTAAAAGTTGTAAGAAGCTTTGTCTCAATAAGCAACTATATTATCAGAGTACTTGATACGTATCATCTTATCTAATTATTGTAACCACCCTCCGATGAAGGTACCCCTATTATCCCCATATAATATAATCCAAGTCAGGGGCCCTCAACCCATCTTATACATGGCTTCTTTGGGCAGTCTGCTGAAACCCTTGGAGCTCTTCTCAGAATCATATGTGTAATGGATAAAGCAAAATATATCAGATTACCAAAAACATCAATTAAATTGAAATAGTTTACAAAATCTTAACAAAGTACTATATAGTTTAATATAACTTAATTTACCCAATAAGAATATCTGTGGGGGTTGTCTAATAACAAATAAAAGTCCAAGACAGTGATAAATAATTAATATTTTAAGATAACTTCAACAACTGTAATGGAATAAACTCCCTATGACTTCTACTGGTAACATAGTCACAGTGTTGCAAATACTAATGTGATTTATGTATGTATGTATGTATGTATGTATGTATTTGTCTGCCATCATAAACAATCTGAATCCTAACTTTTGCTTTAAGATTAGTGTAAAATAAAGATGTAGTCCTTTTTATCCATGCAAGTTCATGTACCCCAAATTATGAATTGTTGATAGTCTCACTTCATGCCCCACCCTGAACCAAACCCAGGGAGAATTTAAATTAAACATCAGATCATCAAAAATACATGGCATAATGTTTAGATTTAGAAAGAAATACAGAATCAGTTTAATCCACATTTCCCTTTATCTCCCAAAAAGGAAACCAAATTTCTGAAAAATTAGGGCATTTACTCAAATCAGAGAGTAAGTGGCAGAACTGGGACCAAAACCTTGTCTTCTGCAGTAGATACAAGATAGCAGAAGAGTAAGTGAAAGGTACACTAACATCCTCCCAGGACCAATATGGAATTATAACTAAATTGTAGAGAAATCATTCTATTGACCAACTGAACAATAGCTGGAGAAGGCCTTATATCCATGGACACAAAGAGGAAACTGCTTCATCACAATGTGATTGGTACACAGTGTGGAGGAGATAAAGAGGACTAGTTGGGTTCCCACAGGTGAGAAAAATGTCAGAGGCCAGGTTTCCCCCTGAGAAATATGGTGTCTAAACCTCAAGCTCAGCTCCCCAGCCTATAGCACTAGAGCCAGAAAGGAACCCAGATAATATCCAGCTGTGGAGAGCAGTGGGGCTTCTGTATGCCAGGAACAGATGGCTGTAGACACAGAGAGCTTCTTAAAGGGCCAATACATAAAATTTCCTTTGCAATCACTTACCCTGGGCTCCAGCTAAGGGGGTGGGGCATGGTAGACTAGAGACTCTGAGAGAGTCTGGGGATGGTGGCTTTGGGGACAGAACTGAGGGAACACCTGCCAGGATCCCTGTGATGTCATTCCCCATACTTCAGTAGCCATCTTGCTCAGGCAGACTATTCTCATCCAAGTGACATCAGCCTGCGCACGCACACACACACACAC
This sequence comes from Noctilio leporinus, assembly GCA_004026585.1. Taxonomy (NCBI): domain Eukaryota; kingdom Metazoa; phylum Chordata; class Mammalia; order Chiroptera; family Noctilionidae; genus Noctilio; species Noctilio leporinus. The sequence continues at coordinate 57,613 of PVIW01004331.1, forward strand.
ACACACACACAGGAATTACTTTGCTATACCCTGTGGTACTCAAGCCTGACTATGTATTACATATTGAATAGATTAACAACCAAAGGAGACAGTCACAGACTATGGATCAATGGTAGTTTTGTACATTTGGCCTAGGGCCAGACAGAGAACCATCTGACATCACCAGGGATGGATCCAGAAAGAGAAGACAGTCTACTTCTACAATGGCAGAGAGATGCTCAGCCAGCCTGAGGAAAGGACCCACCAAAGATTGAGCAAAAACAACAAAATCCAATTACAACCAGAGAGCCTGCATATGCCATAATGAGCATTCCAAGAGCATCAAATTCAAGAATATCACAGATTCTCACAGATCTCCTACCACATAAAGTCACACCATGAAGACAGGGAGTCAAATCAGATTAATCTAAGGAGCAGAAACAAACAATAAGACTCACCTAAAATTGGGAGACAAAGGATCTTCAGTCAAAAAAGAAAAGAGGAATCCCCAGAAAAATGCTAAATGAAATAGAGACAAGCAAACTATTAGAGGCTGAGTTCAAAATAATAATTATAAGGGTGCCCAATGAGCTCAGTGAGAACTACACAGAATTCCAGAGAAGCTACTAGGAACTTCTTATGAACATCAGTATGAAGGAGGACATATAAACTATCAATAAGAGCAAGGATGAAATAAATAATACAATATCCAAAATGAAGAACACAGTAGAAGGGATTATAAACATGCTAGATGAAGCAGAGGATTGGATCATTAAGCTGGAGAACAAGATAGAAAAAAAACTCCCAGAAAGTGTAACAAAGCAAACAAACAAAAAGAATGAAAGAAAAAAGGGGGTTTGAAGGATCTACAGGAAAGCATGAAATGTAATAATAGCCATATAATAAGGAAACCAGAAGGGGAAGAAGAGAAGCAAGGGATAGAAAACCTGCTTGAAAAAGTAATGAGAAAATTTCCCTAACTGGATGAGAGAAAAAGTCACACAAGTCCAGAAAGCACAAGAGGGTCCCAATCAAGATGAACCCAAAGAGGCCTACTGCAAGACATATAATTAAAACACAAAATTTAAAGATAAAATCTTTTTAAAAATATTTTATTTATTATGTTTAGAGAGAAGGGAAGGGAGAGAGGTAGAGAGGGAGAGAGACATCAATGCATGGTTGCCTTTCACCAGCCTCCAGCTACAGACCTTTGCAACCTTGTTATGTGCCCTTACTGGGGAATTGAACCAGCGATTTTGGGTTTGCAGGCTGGTGCCTTATCCACTGTGCCACCAGGTAGTTGAATGTATGAGAAAACATGACCTACATATATGCTATCTAGAAGAGACACACATCAGAACAAAAGATCTGCATGGACAGAAAGGGAAGGACTAGACAAAATATTTCTAGCGAATGGACATGAACAAAACTGAGATAACAATACATATATCAGACAAAAATATTTTCAAAATAAAGGACATAAAAGGGGACAAAGATGTCCCCTACGTAATACTTAAGGGAAAAATCCATGAAGGAAATATAACCTTTCTAAACATATATGAACCCAACATAGGAACACCCAAATATATAAGGAAAATCTTGGAAGACTTCAAGAAAGATATTGACAGTAATACATACTAAGTTTTTTTTTTGGTTGTTTGTTTGTTTTGTTTTTTGTTTTTTAATCTTGGAGCCCCTGGTGCATTAGTAGTAGCTAGGGAAGATTTTTTTTTTTAAGATTTTATTTATTATTTTTAGAGAGAGGGGTAGGAAGAGAGGCAGAGAGGGCAAGAGACATCTATACATGACTGCCTTTCACTTGCCTCCAGCTACAGACCTGGCTGGCGACCTGGATTGCAAACTGGTTATGTGACCTGACTGGGAATTGAACTAGTGACCTTTGGGTTTGCAGGCTGGCACCTTATCCACTGTGCCACCAGCCAGGGCTGTACTAGGGGGTTTTATACCCCATTGTCAACAATGGATAGATCATCCAAGCAAAGAGTCAACAAGGATATTGTGACATTAAACAAACTTCTAAGTCAAATAGACTTAGTTGACATATACAGAACATTTTAGTCCAAAGAAACAAGATATACATTCTTTTCAAATGCACATGGAATATTTTCAAAGACAGACTACATGGTAGGACACAAAATAAGCCCGAACAAATTCAAGATAATTGATATCATGTCAAGCATCTTTTCAGATCACAATGGCTTAAAAGTAGAAACCAACCTCAAGGAAATAACTCAAAATGACTCAGATTCTTTGGGACTGGATAACATACTATTAAGTAATTAATTGCTTAGTAATGAAATTAAGGAAGAAATCAAAAAAGTTTCTGGAAACAAATGAAAATGGACACAATGGCCCAAAACCTATGGGACACAGTGAAGGCAGTCCTGAGAGGGAAGTTCATAGCAATACAGTCCTACCCAAAAAAGATAGAAAAATCTCAAGTAAACAATATAAACCTACATCCACAAGAACTAGTAGAATGACATACAAAGCCCAGAGTCAGTAGAAGGAAGAAAATAACCAAGATCAGAGCAGAATGACATGACATAGAGATTAAAAGAAAAATTCAAAGGATCAATACATTTAGAAATTGGTTCTTTGAAAAGTATACAAAGCCTTTAACCAGATTCATTAAGAAAAAAAGTGAAAGTCCCAAATAAATAAAATCAAAGACAAAAGAGGAGAAATCTCAACAATACCACAGAAATAATAAAGGGTTATAAGAAATTACCACAAACACCTGTATGAGAAGAAATTTGACAACCTGGACAAAATGCACAAATTTCTAGAAACATACAACCTTCCAAAACTGACTCAAGAAAAAGCAGAAAGAGTGACTAGAGTGATAACAACTAGTGAAATTAAAATGGTAATCCAAAAACTCCTGGCACACAATCACCCTGGACCAGGCAACTTCACAGGCAAATTTTATCAAAGCATTTAGGGAAGAACTGAGACTATCCTCTAACTATTCTAAAAAATCCAAGAAAAGAGGGAAGACTCCTAAACTCTTTAAATGAGGCCAATATTGTTCTAATTCCAAAACCAGGTAAAGACCTAGCAAAGAAAAAAAAAAAAAAAAAAAAAGCCCTACAGGCTAATATTGCTGATGAATCTAGATGCTAAAATCCTCAAAAAAAATTATTGACAAACTGGATACATTACATTAAAAAGATCACACACCATGATCAAATGAGATTTATCATAGGGATGTAAAGATGGTATGATATTTGCAAATCGATAAACATAAAACACTATCTAAATAAAAGATGCAAATCACATGATTATATCAATAGATCCCGAAAAAGCATTTGAGAATGCACAGCATCCATTCACGATAACTCCTAGCAAAGTAGGAATGGGGGGAGCATACCTCATTAATAAAGGCCATGTACAAAAAACCTATAGACCACATTATACTCAATAGGCAAAACCTAAGTGCTTTCCCCCTGAGATCAGGAACAAGACAAGGGTGTCCAGTTTCATCACTTTTATTCAACATAGTATTGGAAGCTCTAGCCACAGTGAACAGACAAGAAAAGGGATAAAAGGCATCCAAATTAGAAAGGAGGAAGTAAAACTGTCATTATTTGCAGATGACATGGTAATGTAGATAGAAAACCCTATAGGCTCCACCAAAGTCAACATTCAGGAATCGAAGGTATTTTTATACACTAACAATGAAATATCAAACACAGAAACTAGGAAAAAAATCCCATTTACTATAACAACAAGAAAAATAAAGCACCTAGGAATAAAGTTAACTAAGGAAGTAAAAGACCCGTACTTGGAAAACTACAGAACTCTGAAGAAAGAAAGACACAAATAAATAGAAGCATATACTGTGTTTATGGATTGGAAGAATTCACATCAATGAAATGTCCATACTACCCAAAGCAATCTATAGATTCAATGCAATCCCTATTAAAATACCAATGACATATTCACAGATTTAGAACAAATATTTTAAAATGTATATAGTAACAAAAATGATTCCAAATAACCTTAGCAATCTTGAGAATGAACAACAAAGAGAGAGGTAACACAAGACCTGATATCAAACTATGTCACAAAGCCACTGTTATCAAAACAGTCTGGCACTGGCATAAGAACAGACACCTAGTTTAATGTAATAGAATACAGAGCTCAGAAATAAACCAGGTCTCTATGGTCAATTAACATTTGACAAAGAGGGCAGAAACATAAAATGGAGTAAAAATAACCTCTTCAACAAATGGTGTCAGGAGAACTGAAATGGTACCTGCAAAATAAATAAATATATAAAATAAAACAAAACTAGACCACTAATTTACACCATACTCCAAAATAAACACAAAATGAATAAAATATTTAAACATAAGCTGTGATATCATAAAAATCCTAGAGCAAAACATAGGCAGCAAACTTTTAGATACCCCACAGAGAAATATTTTCACTGATATATCTTCTAAGACAAGGGAAGTAGAGGAGAGAATAAATAAATGGGACTACACCAATTTAAAAAAGCTTCTGAATAGCTAATGAAAATATAATTCAAAATGAAAAGGGAGCCCTGGCTGGTAGCACAGTGGATAAGGCACTGGCCTGCAAACTCAAAGGTCACTGGTTCGATTCCTAGCCAGGGCACATAACCAGGTTGCAAGCTAGGTCTCCAGCCAGGACTGTGGCTGGAAGCAGGTGAAAGGAAACCATACATTGATGTTTCTCTCCCTCTCTGCCTCTCTCCCTTCCTCTCTCTCTCTGGAAATAATAAAATCTTTTTAAAAAATGGACTTGTATGTTTATTTCCTTCACCAAATTTGGGAAGTTTTCCTGCATTATTTTTTCAACAAGTTTTCATTTTCTTGCTCTTCCTCTTCTCCTTTTGGCACCCTCATGATTTGGTTGTTGGCACATTCAAAGTCATCCCAGAGGTTCCTAAGCCTCTCCTCATTCTTTTCAATTCTTGTCTCCTTATTTTGTACTGGTTGACTGTTTACTTACTTCTTATGTTATCATTGATTTGAACTCTGGTTTCCTTCCCTTCACCCTTGATTTTGTGTGGATTTTCTTCATCTCAGCCAGCATAGCCTTCACTTCTTCCCTTATGCATTTGCTGCTCTCAGGCATATCTGTTAAGTCTGTGAGCATCTTAATCACCAGCATGTTGAACTCTGAGTCTGTTAGATTGGCTATCTCTTCATCACTCAGTTTTTCCACCAGACCCTTGATCTGTTTCCTTTTTTGGGCCATTCTTCTCTGTCTCTTCAACTTGATGGGCTCCTGTATTTTCCGTTTCTTAGGTATTGCTGTTGCTCTTGTAACATTGTCAGGGAAGGAGCCTTATGTATTTGCCACTTTGGGCAATCTGTTTCACCATGTTGTGGCTCTGTATGTGGTGGAGGGGTCTGAGAGGGAAAATGATACTTGCTTAGCACTCTCCCCTTTTCCAGGCACTTCTCCCTTGCTCAGACCATGGTTCCCAGAGTGGGTGGGTCTGCAGATATTCCAGGGCTATGGGGTCCTCTAAACAAAGGGACTCTGCTGAAAGACTGTTAGTTTCTTCCTCTGCCCCCACCCCCACTGGTTTTCACAGTCAAAAGCAATGAGGCTTTATTTTCCTTCCCCTAGCAGTGAAACTATGAGCCAGGCAGCCTGGGGCTGGAGCATTCCTCAGGTGTTCCTAGTTTTTTGTTTTGTTTTTTTCAAATGTGAGACTGTACTTGCTGCTGGCTGACTGCAGCCACTGTTCTACCAGTCACTGTGCTACCAAACCTCACTGCCAAACTGTATCCTGTATGTCCTGGCTCTATCCCTCCTATCTGTCTGGATGAGTGGTTTTCTTTGTATCTTTGTTTGTTGGACTTCTGTGCACTCAATGTTCTAGGAATTTCTGGCTGTCTTCAGTTTTGAAGTAGATGAATTCCTTTTTAGTTGTGGAGGGAGATGCAGCATGTCTACCTATGCCTACATCTTGGCTGAAAGTAAAAAAGGTAATTTTATATTGTTTTCACCAATGAACCCACAGCTGTCAGCTGAACAACCCCTTCTATTTTGTGTAACCTAATACTGTCTGAGAAGCCTTCAAAATCTGGCTGATAGAGCTTGGGAGACATGTCACTGTGAATAGAATATGGAATAACTCAGGAGAACTGAAAACTTTAATATTCACAAGTAAAGTTCTTGGAAATGAATTCTTCACAAAATAGAATGAAATCTCTGTCCCAAGGACTTGAACAGGAAAGGTATCTTGGAAAAACTGTTCTTAAAAGTTTCAGAGCCAATTTGTAAAGAAAAGGGAAACTAAGCCGGAGAACTTGAAATGTAAGAGATGACAGGAAAAGAGAAATAGCCATCTTTCCTAACTTTATTCATTAATTTCTGACATCTTTGCACACATGCTTCAGAGGCTCAGTTTGATTTCTTTCCAAATAAAATGTTAAAATGTTGTTAGAATACTTAACTAGATACCCTAGATATAGTATAATATAAAGGTTAATAATTTGCCCTTAATATATCCCAAACTCTTTGTAAATAACACATATTGCTTCCAGTTGGAGTCATATAAAATGCAACAGATGAGTAGGAGAAAGAACAGTAGGTGACTGGTCCATCTTCTTTAATGACAATACAGCCAGCGTTAGAGCTACTCTAATGGCCATTCTCTCCTCCTTGTCCCTGTGAGAGCAGAGTCTCTGCCCCAGTGAGGAAGGTCAGGTGACTAGAAGACCAAAAGAGCCTGGACTTACAGATTTCTACAACTCTGGAGTAAATTTTAGGGGTTTAATACAGGTACTAGGAATCCTAAGAACACTACAGGTAGGGAGTGAGCAGAGGTAGAATGCAGAGATAAAGTTCCACTGTCTAAAAGAAATTCACAGGAAGGCTCAGAGTAAGAACCAGCAACTTTGATCTGCCTAAGAACAAAGTGTGGGAAGTTAGAGAGAACTCGGAAGCAAACACCATGTTTACTAGCCTACAAAACTATTTGCAAAATCTTAAAAGGATGCAACACTTTGAACTGTATATGACATATCTAATAACATCCACCTCTCTGAGTCTGGGTTCCTGAATCTAGTGATAGGATATATAGGTAAAGGGTTTTTTTTTTATTGTTGTTTGTTTGTTTTTGTTTTTACTTTTGCAATAAAAGCAATGTGGATACTTCATAAGGTATCTGGGAAAATTCTGTTTCCTAGAAGAAATAAAAATAAATCTAGTGTCAGAATGTTTGTAAGATAAAGGGTATAGATTACTTTAAAAAGGTGTGACCTTTCATTTGCTCAACCCCTGCCTTACATATAAGGAAAATTATTTTAATGGGCAGACCAACAAGTTATTATCTTCTTCACAACTTGCATCAGAAACATCAAGTCTCAAAAACTAAGGGGAAAATAAACATTATTAAGATATTCAGCAACAGGAAATCTAGTGAAACTACATGACACATTTGAACTGAAGTTATACATTAGCTACACTCAAGAAATCAGACCCCTCTTTCCTCATTAAATGGGTTTGCTAAACCATCTTGAGCTAGTACGCTTCAGTGTCTTCTGACATTCATCCTCATTTGGCATCAAATATGATCATTGATTTTTCTGACACCCCTTAAAAAAGGGAGGAATAGGATGGCTGCTTACATGCTTGCCATGCCATTTAATCTGGCCTCCAGAAACCTAACAATAAGGTGACCACAGCAAACTCTCTCCCCACAATAATTATATATTTTATGGCTCCACTGACTTGACACATACACACATACACATGCAAACCACATGCACATAGTACAGCAGCAAGATTTAACAAATACAAATAGAAAACATTCAGTCAGTTAGATTGGAATTTCAGATAAATAGCAAATAAGTTTTCAGTTTATGCCCCAAAGATCACTTGGGCAGATTTTAGATATTTTGCTTTTGCACTTAATGTGTGCCCCATTTGAGCTGGAAACCATGCTGAGGATAATGGGTCAGCATTGTCTGAGAAAGAATTTGGCTAGGAGATGGAAGAGGATGTTCATATTGATAGGGACAGTAAAATTAAAAGTAGATAGAGTGGATGTGTATCCCAATTCTGTCAGTCTTATGAAATTTGGGAGGTGACTTATTTTTCTTTCTTTTAACATCTTAAACTTTTAAAAAGATTGTATTCACTTATTTTTAGAGAGAGGAGAAAGGAAAGAGAAAGAAAAGGAAAGAAACATCAATGTGTGGTTGCCTCTAGCACACCCCAAATAGGGGACCTGGCCTGCAACCCAGGCATGTGTCCTGACTGGGAATCAAATCAGTGACCCTTTGGTTTGCAGGCCAGTGCTTAATCCACTAAACCACACTGATCATGTCTGACTTAACTTTTCTAAACCTGTTTTCTTATCTATAAAATGGAGATAATTTTGAGAGCATAGTAATAATAGCTAACATTTTCTGAGCATTTACTGAGCAGTAGGCACTATTCTATAAGCTTTACATGTATTAACTGATTTTACTTTTACACTAATACTATGAGAAGGATATAATTACGAGTAATATTCCCATTTTATGTCTAGAGTCTAGGGCACTGAGAGGCTAGGTATCTCCCATAGGACAGAGGTACTCAGTGGTGGAGCTGGGATAGATTCCAATCCAGGAAGAGGGTTAACTCTAGGGTCAAGAAACAAAGTGTGCATGATACCACGCCCATTGTTGGTAGCCAATCAGTGTTCTACCAACCTCATCAGCAGAATAGCTCTTCCTGACCCCTGGGAAAGGTAAGATTAATTATAAGAGATAATAACCTCAAAGAAAAATTAGAGCTTTCTCCCAGCTGGAGTGAGTGACTTAAATCCTAAGGGGGATCCTTGCAATGGTTCCCATTCCCCAGCAATCATCATGGGCTAAGACAAGGCAAAGTCAAAAGGCTGGGGGTTCTGCTGAGAAGACCCTATATGATCATAGTCATTTCTAACCTGGATCCTCTCCACAACATGCAGCTGAAGGCATGTGCCATCAGCAGGACTTCCAGGGCCTGTCCTCTGTGTTTTCAGCTTACCTTTTTAATGTTGTTTGTTTATTTATGTATTTACTTATTCAAAACTACTGATTGAGCTTCTTATATGTTACACATGTTGAGCAATGGTCTATGTTTTCAGAGTGCGCATATAGACACAGCTGCCTCTGGCCATGATCACACAGTTTGTGGAGAGACAAATCTATAAATACATAATTTTACTGCAGGGTGATGCATGTAACAAGAGCTGAGGTGGCTCAGAAGGCAGAGTGCTCAAGGCTGCTTGAGGCGGTGGAGACGGTACACAGGGGAGGTGGTAAGATCAGAAGACTCTACAGGGCCAATGATAGGAGATGACCCTTGAAGAGGAATAATAGTAACTCCATTTTTTTTTTTTTTTTTGAACTCCTATTATGTTAGAGTCTAAGAGTTTTACATGTGTTAACTCATTTAATAAGAAAAGTACTGCTTATATCCTCATTTTTTACACATGAGGAAAAATGGAAACACAGAAAATCAAGTTCAAATACCTTGCTCCAAACTACACAGCTATTATGCAGCTGAGCCAGGATTTCAATCCTGCCATTTAGCTTTAAAGTCTATGCCTTTTACCATTGTTCTGCTCAAACTCAAATAAGGGGCTTCATGGTCAGAAATTTAGGACCAGTTCCACAGCTATGGAAATGCACAGCAATGTGAAGAGGGGTTGGGACATAGTTGCGGTGGCAGAACATGAAACTGGACTTTATGCTGTACAGGATCTCTGCTGTGACACTTATTTGAATTTTAATTTGTAAACTTTGAGATATTCTAGAAGGATATGAAACAATAAATAAAAATATCAAATCTGCATTTTAGAAAGATAACTCTCTGAAATTGGGCAGAGCATTAGACAAGGGTTTTGCTGGAGACCAAAGGATCAACTATGATTCTTATAGTGATTCCACCCAGACAGGAGAGATAGACCCACATCGGTTGATTCAGTATCCAGCAGTGCACCTTGTATGCAGGAGTCTTTCAGGGATAGGCTGTTATTTGAAATGACTTTTAAAATGGATGAGAACGTATGTGAGATTTTTGGCACTTTATCCAAGAATTCTACTTCCAGCTGTCAATACAGTAAGGCAATTAATTGTAAGTCAAGATGATCCAATCATTGAAAGTAGATGTTATGGAGTTCAGTCCCAGTTAACTTTAAGCCCTTAATCCTTTCTAACTGTAGCAGCAAATCTTCTCTGCTTTTTATGAATATTTAATTATAGGGGATTGCAGAGGAAGGATGTATTTCCAAAATCTTAATTGCTCTAAAGAAAACATCTGCAGACTTAGGTATTAACACCCCTAATTGCTGCCAAAATGCATTTATCAACCTAGATAATCACTGAGATGCAAGTAATAGTCTTCTAATCTTTGGATGGGTAGAAACAGAAGATGGATAGCTTTAGTTAGATACAAGTTATGCTTTACAGAAAGCTTATGTAATGCAATTCAATCCTTCATTTTGTTATCAGAGTGTAGAATTTTCCATTTTTTCCTAAATTTTGTTTTTAGAAATTCACTCTTCTCTATTTCATATGAATTCAGAGTTCACTGTTAAAGTCATTAAAAGTGACTTGTGTTAAGTTATTATTTTGTTCTACTCAATTCTTTCAATAAATATATACTAAACAACTCTTTGGGGCCAGGTACCATTCAAGTCCCTCAGATAAGCAGTGGTCCAAACATATAAAGTCACTGTCCTCGTTAGATTTGGACTGAGGTAGGGATAGCACAGACTGAATAAATCAAACAAAAATATGGGAACCAGGTCACTCACTGTTAAAGTTTTTGGATTTTATTATAAATCAAATTAACTGAAAATGGATGACATTTTTTATTCTTGCTCCTTATCTCTTGATTTTATCTAATGAAAAAGTATGAATGGCCTGGAATTGGCAATAGGCTTTGGGAGGCACAAAAACTAAGCAGAAAGTCATAGTACTCTTCATTCTTGTTCTTTCCACCAAAAGTTCTAGTTTATTTGAAAGTAAATGTTGTTATTTTATTTGAAAATATTGTTGTTATAACTTTCCCACATTTCATCTAGATGGGAAATACCACCCAAAACTTAAATTTTTGTAATGCATGATATAGCAACTAATATGTTCAGGGAAACAATCAATATTTTCCAGAGAAACTATCATGATTCAAAGTTAATCTGTTACAAGGAAAGGAACTGGAATTGGTTACTGACATGCAATCATTCATTTCTTATTTTACCAATAGTAATTAAATTGCCTGGAACTGTTGTCATTTAACAGCCTATTAATTGACTAATGTGCATTACTTGCATTCAGAGGATAGGTAAAATCCTAGGATTACGCAAGAAGGAAAAAAGATTTGCAAACTCTGCCTGTCATCTTCAAAGGGGTAAATTTACCTCACATTAGAAGGTGATTTATAAATGTACCAGTAGCTAGTGTTTCAGGAAAGGGAAACTGGTCAATCTGAAATTACAGGAGAAATAAAGAACCAACAGCCATTCGGAAAGCCATGGGACTTGAAGAGAAACAGATGCCATATGACCTCTTCAATAAGAGGAATCTAATGAACAAAATAAATTAGCAAACCAAATAAACTAACAAACAAAATACAAACACAAGCAAGGAAACATGAGTCAAACTGAAAGTGACCAGAGGGGAAGGTGAGGGGGATAATGGTGTAAAGAAAGAGAAGGGAGTAGACAAAGAACATATATGAATGACCCACAGACATGGATAACAGTGTAGGAATTGACTGTGGGAGTGAGGGGTGAGATGGGTGGAGAAAGGCAAAAAGGGTAAATTAAGACAACTGTAATAGAATAATAATAAAAAAGGTTTTTAAAAAAATCTTTCTTGGCCCTGGCTGGTGCAGTGGATAGGCACTAGCCTGTGAACCCCTAAGGTCCCTGGTTCAATTCCCAGCCAGGGCACAAAACCAGGTTGTAAGGTCTCCAGCTAGGTCCATAGCTGGAGGCAGGTGAAAGGCAACCATCCATTAATGTTTTTCTACCTCTCTGCCTCTCTCCCTTTCCCTTTCTCTCAAAATAATAAATAAAATCTTTTAAAAAATCTTTCTTATGAGCAGGAGGATCCACCATCCTTTACCACCAACAGGATGCCTTCTTTTGATGTAACTTCTTTTCTCATAGAAGCATTCCTTCACCCTTGCCAGTTCATCAGGTTGCTTCTGAGGTGTCTTGCATTTCTAGTTGTAGTTATTCTTATTTTCATAACCTAGAATTCTGCTGTGCATCTATGGGTTCTTTTCCAGTTTTAGAATTTTAAACATAAATGGTTTACAGGAACCTGCAGAATAATTTGAGGGCCTAGGCTATGTGTTTGTCAGAGCCTGAGATCTTTTCATCTTTGAATCTTCAGTATATTAAATAGGCCTGAAACTTGGAATAAGTTAAAAGATGTTCAAGAAATTCAGTTGAAATAGGAAATACCTTACTATAGGTTAGGTTAAAAGGAAGTGACAAAGCTGACATTTAAATTTTTCTACTAAAATATTCAGTTCTAACATCTCATGATCTTAAATTGCTGGCAATCCAAAGGCAAATATCACTTTTGCTCATAAAATTGTCTTCAAAGGATCTTATCCCCAAACAACATTTCTATAAGATTTCTCTCAGAGTACACTAAGAATCCATGTCCTCTTCCTGAAGCCAGTGAACTTTTTTTTTTTTTTTTTTTTGGATTTTAGGCAGAAATTTTCTGTCAAGTTCACATTACCTTTACCAGGAAATGTTTCTGTCTAGGCTCATTGAAGTCCTAGGGAGCATTTATACTTCCTCTTGTTTCAGAACACTTCATTCTGTTGACCTTGCCTGAGTATTGTCTCCCCGGAAGCAAATACTCTGCTGCTCAGTGCCTCAGGTTACTTTCTGCAAAATGGAAATATTTATGCTTTTCTAACTTACTGACACAGAATGAAGTTGAATTACTTTGGTTTAAGGTATAAATAGGGCAGAATAAAGCAAGATGTTATCATTTTTCTTTTCATTTGGGATCTTTGATAACCTATGCCTCTTGCTTTGCATCCACCATGGATAACATGAAGTAATCTCACTAATTCTCCAATAGAATTGATCCACAGAATATTCTGTGGTCTCTTGGTTCTGCATATTGGTTCTTTGGTGGCAATAATAAAAATAAAACACAAGGTTTATGATTTAGTTATATGTTCTCAAACATAAATTCAGAACTGACTTATTTATTCATGCTTAATTATCAGTCTCTAATGGAAAATATAAATTTTCTTTATAAACAGAAAATTTGAGTGATATGGTAGGTATGAATTAGGGTAAAATAAAATTACAAATTTGTTTGTGCCTGCTTAGTCTAATGTATGATCTTTGCTAAGTCTTAACTTCAGTTTATTTATCTAATATATGACAGAGTCAAAGCAGGAAACCTCTAAGGAATTCTTCTTGTATGAATCTTTGTAAATTAAATAGAATTGATTGTATTAAAGGAAAGGGAATTCAATTAGTTTCATGAATTTCTCTGAGACCAAGTCTAGCTCTAATCAAACTTATTTAAATAGGGTAATATATATATATATATATATATATATATATATATATATAGTGAATTCTATGGACAGGATTTTAATGTTCCTCACTTCCTCCAAACCAAATTAGCCTTTACCAGGCTCTCTGTCTATGTACCCAAATTATTAAGATTTCTTTTTAAGGTTAATTTTGTGAGGCAATGTTAAATTCTTAGTAACTTGCCTGTGAAGAGCTGGTAGAAGAAAAAATAATGGCTAAATGGTCTATCCAAGATTCCTTCAAAACACATTCTACCATAAATCATACTTCTGAATCCCTAGTATGTGTGGATTTCCTGTGACGTGACATTTTTTAATTAAACAATACCCTTTAAGTATATATTTTGAGCAAACATGAATATACTTATCTATATCCTATTATTTACTTAGTTGAAGAGAAGTTTATTCAGTACCTGCCACTGAATATACAAGATGTTGTGCCAAAGTATTTCACATATGTTTTCATTGCTCCAAGTCCTGAGTGAACTGTGCCATTTCTCTGTGTTACTTCAAAGATATCATGAAAGATTCGATTCATTAATAGGTTTCCTCTCTCAGAAACATTTGATTTTGAGCCTTATTTGTAATTATGGAGTGACCGTTTATTTTCATAGAAAAGAGGTGGCTGATGTTAGGAGAAAAATTAGGGAGTTCAAACAGGGTTAATGCACCAGGTATCAAGTGGAATAGATCCTTTCCTTGACAAAGGCCAAAATGAATTCAGTGCAAGAGATTGTTGCCTGATCCCTTGCAGTCTCATAAAAAGCAATAAATAAATATTCAGCTAATATCTGGACAGTATTCTCAAATTTAACTTCAAAGGACACCACAGTGCATTTTCATAACAAATTACTGATCTGAAAAATGTTTTAAAAGAACCCATTGAGTTTCATAAGTTGATCACCTAATGCCTCTGTAGAAATATATAGACAGAACAACCACCCTGGCTGGCTTACAAATTGCAACATTGTTTGTTTTAAATCCCCAACATTCATGATTTCATTTCAGTAAAATAGTAATTTAAACAATGACTAAATGTGTAAGAAAAATACATCAAAGATTATGGAACAATTTATTAATAATGGTAAGACATTTTCTGCAGTACCTTTAATGCATCACTTAGGACCATATTGATTCAGCATCAAAGTTCTTGGAAACAAGCCTCTTACCAATATCCTAGATCCTGATGTTGTAATTGAACTAGAAAATGTAAGATTTCCACTGTTTCTGCTGAGAATTCTTCCCAATAAATGTATGTTTTCCAGTGAGGCTAAAACCACTGCTATGTGTACTTTTAATTTTTCCTCCTGTTTTTTTTTTTTTTTTTTCATATTATTTTATTTTTCTCTACTTTCTCAGAAAAAAAACAAAACAAAAAAAAACAGATATATTAGGCACTATTTATTCCTCTAAGACAACTTGCACTTAAGGGGCCCATTTGAGTGATAAACTTTGTTATAACTTATTTCAAGAAAATCACCAGTGTGCAATATAAAAGAACAGGAAAATGTATTAATGCTTAACTCTATAAGGTGGCTGAGTGAAACTCTTAGCAGACATGAACTTTCACTATTTCTCCCATTGTTGTATGTGCTTTTCTGTAAAAAGTTTAAGAAATGTCTCAGTTTGCAGCCTCACTGAGGAGACAGGACACCTACAGTACATCTGAAGTTACTGAGTTATGTATTACAGCATTAACATCACACCATAGTTTGATGAAACAACGAAGAACACTCAACTAGGATTATGGTTTTGATTTTAGTGTTAAGTAGATGTGTGGCCTTGGGTAGGGTGTTTCATCTTTGAACATCTGAAACTGGAGAGACTGACTGGTCAAGGTGGTCTCTAAGGATCTTTCACTGCTGTTACATACCTTGGCTGTGGGTTTTCCAAAGCTTGAGGAAAGCAATAAAGAGCTGCTTGAAGACACCTGACTAGAAACATCCAACATTAGGAGAATTAAACAATCTCCAGGGAAATAGAATCATTTTGAAATGAATTCATTTTGGGTAAGTAGTATGATGGGTTTCACTAGGATAAGGAGGAATTCGACTCAATTTTCTGACATGATGGCTGTAGAACTAGTACCTACTTGTCACAGTATTAGGATTGTATACCCCAGAGGTAGTAGGTGCTGTTGTGGGCTACTCAGACATCTCCTATTGTATAGAGAGACAGTCATTCATCAAAAAACTGGGAGCATTGGTTCCTTGTGTCTAAAGCCCAGCTTCTTACTGAGAAATTACTCTTAACTTAGGGAGTTGCTGTTTTTAAGATTATACTCTTTTCCTGGAGACAGTCTGCTTCTAAAGACTGTTCAATGCAGGGTGAGTCTAACGGCTCAGCCACTGCCTCATTTGGAGACAACTCTGAAGGATCATCCCAGCTTTGAGTGCCTGTGACACTGTGGGATCCTCCAAGGCCTCTGTGGTAAAGTCATCACGCTTCCCTTTCTTTGTCAGATTTTGCTTCCCTCACAGTTCCTGTTAGATAATGTGCATGAAAACACTCCAGTAAACCTGCTACACTCACATTTTCCTCTGAGTCCATCTCTGAGTAACCCATCCAAGGTACCAGAAGGTGGGAAATACAAGTTTTCATTAAATTCAATATTTTTTTAGTAAAAATACCCAGTGAAAGATGAGTTGAGGTAAGAGACAGTAGGATGACAGAAAAGAATAGAGGAAAAACAAAAGAAAGAAAAATTACTAGATTCTACCAAAATTAAGTTAGTGCAGAAAATATATTGGGATAAAGTACTTTATCTATCCAACACAAAAATAACCCATTTAGACAAATTTTGGGTCTACATTAGAAGGTCTCTGTTAGAAGTCAGTAGATACTTTAGTAGAGGGAGCATGAGAAAAATGTCTCTAGTTTTTGCCATGTTATTTTCCACTGACAACAAAGTCATAAAGTGAGCAGAGGAGCCCAAGGATACTTCTGAAGAAAGGAGTTCATAGATGCACCTGACATTCCCAAAAAAGAGCAAAATCCAAACCACCAGCATGAGAAGTAAGAGCATTGTATAGTCCCAGCAGCAAGCATCACCTCCTGCTAAGAGAGTCCTCAGGATGCTAAGCCAGAAACTCCTTAGTTCTGATCCACATCTCCAAGAAAGAGGGGGTGGGGGAGGGAAGAGACTTGTTATTTTATAAATAGTGGGACAGAGTGCTCCTTAAGGCAAAATCTCAGAAGACATAATTACATATTTCCATTTTCACTTTTCTTTCTGTGGAAGACACTGGAGGAACTTCTTAAGAAAACAGATATTGAAGTAGGAAGCAACTTGGGAAGGACACATTCAGGAGTTATTGTTTCATTTTGATGCCTACATCTTTCTCACTCTGTCTTTTATTTAGTGTTTTAAATTTATTTTTTAGAGAGAGGGGAAGGGAGAGAGAAAGAGAAGGAAAAAAAAAAAAAAAAAAACATCAACAAGTAAGAGAAACAGCTATGGATTGCCTTCTAACAGAGGATCTGGCTCACAGCCCACATATGTGCCTTGACCAGGAATCCAACTGGTGACTTCTTGGTTTGTAGGCTGGTGCTCAACCCGCTAAGTCACACCAGTCAGTGCAGCATATTTCTTTATAAAAAATGGTGATTAGTCAAAAATCTTGCCTCTTCTTTCCCCACAATATACCTGTATAGCTGCTTTTGACCATATTATATTTCATATTTATATTTATTGTATTTTATTTTATTATATTTGGACCTTAATTCTAGCCCATTGTGAATCTATTTCTTTCTGTTTCAGTCATTCACTGAGTTCTGTGATCCACACTCCCACTCTTCCCTTTGTTCTGCTTTGTGTTGCCTCTCATTTGGTTAAGCATAATACTTCAGACATCCACTAATAATTTAACTTATTATATTGTTTAACTATCTCCAAAAAATTATCTCTTTATTTTTAAAGATTTTATTTATTATTTTTCAGAAAGAGGGGAAGGGCGAAAGGAAGAGAGGGAGAGAAACATCAATGTATGGTTGCCTTTCAACCTGCCTCCAGCTACAGACCTGGCTGGTAATCGAACCAGCAACCTTTATGGTTCTCAGGCTGGTGCCCTATCCACTGTGCCACCAGCCAGCTTCAGAGCTCTAGCTGGAAGCATCCAAGCACGCAATTGTTCTATTCTAGGTCATGTGCCTGTGCCTTATTTCTCAGGGATGAGATGGAGTATTTTGTTCTTCTTGTCATTTGTATAGGAAAGTGTGGTTACCTTTCACAGACTCTCACAGGCAGATTCCTCCAAGATAGGAATGAGTTCATATGTTGGAAAACCCAAAATGACAAATTTCCACTTTATAGATAAATATTGTTATAAAAGTAAAAAAGATTAGTTACTTTCCTTTAAAATTGACTACCACAACTACAATTTTTAGGACTTAACCATTGATAGTTGCTGGAGAGGCAATTTATTATAACTTTTCTATATGTAGGTCCACCTAATAATGACAATTAGAAACTATCAGGCCCTAAATCTGCTCTATGTTATGTTACCTATCTAACTTTTACTAATATTAAGTGGGCAAGTTTTTAAAACTTTTTTGCAAAGTATATAGAGGGCTGGTACCTTACAGCACTAACTTTCTGAATTTTTAATTTTTAATTTAATCTTTATTTTTTCATTACCATTTAATCTGCTTACACCCTCCTTACCCCAGCAATCACCACTCTGTTGTCCATGTCCATGAGTCCTTTTTCCTTTTTGCTCAGTCCCTCAATTAATCTCTCTTTTCTAACTATGGTTGGGCTAGTTTATGAGGGCCTCTGTTCACTGAGCATGGCTTCAGTGGGGGAAAATAAGATTATTTTGTAGGGGTGACTGATACCCACATTCTAGAAGCTAAAGTTGAAGGTTCGTACCTCAAAAATATGGTTTTAACTTGCCTTTCACCATTCTTCCAAGATGCAAGACTGCTCTGGAAACCTACATGTGGTGAGAGAGTGGGGATGATTTATTCAGTTGCCAGCACGTCAAGATTGGAGGGTAGGAGGGTATGGGAGAAGCTTTGGAAGCAAATTCCTATAGTGGGAAAGAGTAGATGCCATAAAAATTCAATTTTACCAAGGGCTAAATAAGTGTTCTGTTTTTTTTTTTTTTTCCTTATTCTGAATTAAGTTTGTTCTGAAATAAAAATTTTTCTCTTTTTCCTTTTACTTCCTTCTATTCTCGGCTCTTGTCTAGGGACCCTATTTAGGATTAAAATAAATGGACCATTTCAGCATAAATGTAGCAGTGCAGGAAAGAGTGTGGAAAGTGCTTACTGCATAAAACACATCCCTTTCTGATTCATTACATCCCTTTTCTGCTGTGTATAAGTGGACACCTTTCACTAACTCTCTACGGGGTGGCTGTGCCCATGCATTTTGAAGGGAGGAGGATTCCTTTCCCAAAACACATAGGACTAAACCATAAATCAAATAGATGTATCAAAATCAATCAGTTGACAAAAGGGGGCTTCAAAAATTTGTCCCATTCAAGCTTAACACCTTATTTTCCTGTTAAGTCCTAGGAACTGGTATCTTTTCATAGAGGATGGACATTCTTCAAAATATGTTGTAATTAGAAAATAGTTTATATAAGAAAAACCAATCATTGATAGTAATTAGATTGCCCAAAGAGTACAAGTTTGAAAAAGCAAACCAGAGATTGAAGTATGAGATTAAACTGAGACAGTGAGTCAGTCACTAACCTAACATATCTGTTGTATGCATTTTTCATCCTGTAGACTTTTCAGAAAACTTTGGGTGCTATTAAAAAGAGAGATCTCACTAGAAGCATTCATGAACTATTAACATTAAATTATTTTACTGAAAAATTTAAATACACAGTAGTAATGTTTAATCTGATTTTTATTTTAGATGCAAAAATATACAAAGGTGAAAGAAGGGGTCAAGATGATAGCTAAAGAAATAGTATGTACATTATCACATGATACATTCAGTAACAGTTCCTGAAAACAATGACTAATACAGCAAACCAAATTTACACTTACCCAGGCAGGCAGAAGCAAGAAACTTGGAATGGATGTATTTAAATTTTCAGTTACTCAGTAGATTCCTATTAGAAATATATTCATTTAGAGTCAGCAGTCCTACCTAGAACTCATCAGGGAAAAATTCTTGCAAATATGCACGAATCTTGGAAGGTTTTCAGTCTTGTAATAGTACACATGATAAATCTAGACTTTAAGAATCTGGAATTGATACATATTAACTTTGAAAACTTAAAAACTAACAAATGAACAACAACAACAACAACAACAAAAAAAAAACACAGAAAAGCTCATAAGTAGATACAACAAAATGGTGGTTACCAGGGAAAGAGGGTAAGGGGAGTATGAAGAACATAAAGAGAATTAAATACATGGTGACTACATGGTGACAGGAGGAGGCTAGGCTTGGGGTGGCAAGCACACAATAGAGTATATTGATGTCATATTATAGACTTATATACCTGATGATTTTTATAATATCATCCATCAGTGTTACCATAATAAATTTAATTAAAAATGGAGAAAATGACAAATAAAGAAAAAAGATACCATGAATTTTTTTTAATAAGAATTTTCTCTGCTGCTATCCCAACTCAGAACAAATAATGTCTATTTATATAATTCCTAATATTATTAATGGCTCCTCTTGCTATACAAACTGACTGTAGAGGATTCTGCTTTTTCCTTCACATCACAGGCCCCACAGGAAGAACATAACTCATTCACACATGGCTATACCCCCACAATGTCTTTAGAGATTTTGAAACTTCATTTGTTGCCCTCCAAAATCAGAAATTGCAATTCCTTCATCAAATCTATGCTTCCTGCTTCATATCTCTGAATATACAAAAACAGGATATCTAAAATATTTTAAACTCAGTATTTTTTATGCTAGCATTGTTTCTTTCTTAATGTAAATTCCACAAAATCTTCACATTATACAACTATATTGCCTTGTGTACCTTTATTTCTATTGCAGTTAAGCATTTCTTAGTAATATTAAAATTCCTAGTTCCATTTTATTTTAAACATCAGTGAATTTTTTTAGCTGGAAAAGAACCTGGAGTAATCAACTAGTACATCTTTCTGTACCCAGACATCCTAGACTAGACCATCTTAAAATGATCGATTATTCTTGTCTGATGTGATTGCAGATTTAGATCATTCTACAATGATAGATTACTCTTTCCTGACATGAGTACTACTGTATATATTGAACAAATAATGTACATTACTGCTATATATCATTTTTATTATCACTTCATATGTGCTTTTTTCTTATTTCATTTCTTATAATTGATAATAACTACATATAAAATTATTTTAAGTATCTTTTTGCATGTTTGTGTATTTATGTATTACATATTTTAGTAAGGAAACATGTTAGTTTTATATATAGTTTAATCTTCTCCCCATATACTATGGATTGAATCACCACCCTCCCCCCACAAAAAAGATATGCTGAAGTCTAACCCTGGTATCTGTGAATGCAATGTTATTGCTTATGTAAATGTAACAGAGTTTATGGAGTTATATTTGATTATGATGGACCCTGGTTGAATATGACTGGTATCTCACTAATACACCATGCAAGTCACAGCTCATAATAGGTTCTCAATGAATGCTTATTTAATGAATGCATGTTGAGTGAATGAGTGAATATAATTACACAGTGTAATTGCATTTGTAGATTAAACTTCCTTACCCTTACAAATCAGAAATTGTCACTCTTTCATCAAATCTGTCTCTTTCCTCATGCCTCCAAATTTACAACTCCAAGGTACCCCAAATACTTGAAACTCAATGTTTTTAATGTTAATATTGTTTTGTTGTTATTGTTGTTAACATGGAGTTGACCAAGAAGGGAAGTTTATAAGTACATACATACCTGAATGGGTTCAGGTATGGGGTGATGCTGAGCTATTTTGTAAGAATAAAGCAAGGCTAAGCATAAATCAGACTTCTATTTGGTTGGTTATATTATGTGTTTTTATTAATTCTAGGTTAATCTCTACTGACAATGAATAATTTTTCCTAAGATAAATTCTTTACATCCAAAAAGACACACAGATTTTAAACTTAGGCTAAGGTGAATGTAAATGTAGAATTAAATAGTCATCAGACTATCATATAATATTTTTAGTGAAACAAAAATAGAAAAAATATGAAACAAATATGTACTATGTTCCATTTGAGAATATAAAAAAAATCAGAGACATAATTGGTATGGAAGGGATGAATGCTTTGTTATTATTATTATTGTACATTTGTCTGTAAGGATATGTTTCATTATAAAAAACTCTAAGGACCTTAAACACTACTTCCATTTTATAGATAGTGCAACTAAGGCATTTATTTCTAAATTAGAAACTAAATGTATCAAAACTAGGTCACATTTATCTTTGGCTTTAACACTCATACCACAGAGAGAGATTGTTTTGACAAAGAAAGATACTTCAGAATTATTGTATCTCCTTACCACAGTTTCAAGTACTGGTTAAACTTAATAAAATTTAGCACAAATAACCTATGCTGTAAAGTGAGACAATGCGATTAAAGACCAAAATAGGTTTGAACAAATAAAGAAAACATATACACGCACATAAACATACACACATACCTGAAGCTGTGATAACAAAGACCGAAGGAGAACATACATTTGCTTTAGAAAACAAGTTTTAGGAAGGCATGACCTACAATTTGTAACTCCTAAAATATGCTGTCGGGGGTGTTGAACTTAATGAATGCTGTCCAGTAATAATAACCTGCGTAAAATAGAATCAGAGGCATGGAAGAAAGGAACAGACTGTCAGTGACCAAAGGGGAGGGGGAAGGGAAATAAGGCAGGAAAGAAGGGGAAGAGTTTAGTCAAGGAACGAGTATAAATGACCCATGGACATGGACTACACGGTGGAGATTGACTGTGGGAGAGGGAATGGGATGGGTGGAACAGGGAGGATCAATGGGTGGGGGTGGGGGGTGGGGAAAGGGACAACTGTAACAGAATAAACCAATTTTTGAAAATCTTACCTCTGTTGGTTCTCCTTGAGCAACAATTGACTTATTGGTAATAGATAAAAATCCTACACACTTGGAGATATTTTGTGTCTATTATTGCATTAACCATATTTTTTACAGGTAAATTCTATGAAGTTTTTGATGGGTCAATGAAAAATTCTATAGTGTTGCATAAGAGACTTCGGAAACAAATTCCCCTAAAAGGTAATGTTATTTTGGTTGTAGGTACATAAATAAGTGGCACTGAAATTTCCTGAGGTATAGAGACATTGTTGATCTTTGGTTTGAGGTTGTTTTATGGACTTTTTTAAAAAATCATTTTTATTAATGTGCAAGTACTTACAAGCACAGTTTTTACTTGGGCATTTACTCTCTGTCAATCTTATATGTACCTATTAAGTAATCAACAGCTATTTGATTACTATTATTAATAAAAGCACCTGTTATTTCTGTTGAAATGTATAAAATTGTTGTATGAAGGAGATGTAATATCTGATGAATGGTTTCCCTAAGCACTCATCCCCAAGTGAAGAATACTGAGCAAGAAAAATTTAACCTTCACTCTTGCCCACTGCCGAGAATACCTGGTCTTCCATTCTCCTCTGCAAAATATCCTGATGTTGTTAGCTTATAATAATCTCCTTCTTCTCACTGATATTTCAACTACTTTAAATTAAATTTGTTGGAGTGATATAGGTTAGTAAAATTATGTGAGCTTCATGTGTACAGCTCTATAATATACTGTCTTTTTATTGTACTGTGTGCCCACTGCACAAAGTCAAAACATTTTCTATCACCACATATTTGACCCATTTTGCCCTTTTCTACTTTTTTTTTCTTTTTCTTTTTTTTTAAATTTTATTGTTGTTGTATTACATCCATCCTTTTTTTTACTCCCCTCTGTCCCCCTCCCCACCCACCCTTTCCCCCCGAAGTCAATCCCACCTGTTGTCCATGTCCATGGTTCCTTTATACTAGGTCTACTTTTTCACTTCCTTCCTTCTGGTAACCATCACACTAAAAATCAGTCACTTGTTAATTTTTTGGTCTTGTGGGTAGCTTAACCTCACTATTTCTATCCCTAACCTTCTATATAATGGAAATATTAATGGTTGTCCTATCCACCTGTTAGTTCTTTCACTCACTGATTAAACCATGTATGATCATCAAATACTATAATATAAAGTGCTTGGAAAAATGTAAAATATGGTAGAAAAGTGAAGCAATGAGCTAGTTCCAAAAATTTGAACATTTTATTAGGTCTAGTAAGATAGTGGTTTATATCTCTCTATAAGCACATTAATAAAATTATATGTACGCATGTATCTATTTTATATTTATATATGAGACTATCTTGTCCTTTCTGTTGCACCTGTCCATATAGTGCCCCACTAGCCAGAGTACAAATTCCCATGGGCAGTGGCTTATATTTCTCTTATACCTCTCTCCATTTGTAGCACAGTTCTGGTCACAGAGTTCACATTCAATAAGTCTCCACTTAATGATTGACTCATGACAGTATTCATTTCTATACTATCAAGGATTTTTCTAGAAAGCCAACATCCTTCCTTCCTTCTTTTCTTCCTTCCTTCCTTCCTTCTTTCCCTCCTTGCTTCCTTCCTTCCTTCCTTCTTTCCTTCCGTTTTTCCTATCCTCCTTTCCCTTTCTTTCCTTCTCTCTATCTCTTTCTCTTCCCCCACCCCTCTTTTGTGGTAGCTTCAAGCAACTTGTTCAAGACATTTGTGGTGCACAGGCATGTACAAAGTGATGTATCATTGTGATCACAGAACCCAAGGAATCTGAGAGCATAGTGGACTCCAATTGTTTTAAAATTTATCACCTTCTTTGCACTAATTGTATTCAATGTTTGACAAAACTAATAACATTTTTTTTAAGTGCTTTTGAATACAGTACAAATTTGGGGAAAACATTCCCTTCTGTGTTTTTCCATCTGCTGCCCTCTAGGTAGCAGACAAAAACAACAGTTTTATCATTGAAAGATAGGAATGGCTTACCCATCTGTCTACTTGCCTGTGCAGAAGCATGGAACATACCATGTTCTTAACCTGCACTGGAGCCCAGTCTGCCATGGTGCTAAGCTCAGAGCAGTGGGGGTTAAAAAGCTTTGGTTTTCCCTCAGTAACCATTTAGAAGTACACAATGCAAGTCAACCATCATTTAATTTATTTTGCTTTGTTAGATGGTGGCGTTAATTAATTTTGCTTTGTCGCCTCGCTTTCCTCTTGATAACATCATTCTTTTTAATAGCAATGGAACCTTGCAAATGTCAAGCAGCCTGCCCCAATCACTACAGGCTGCAACATAAAAACACATTAGAGTTTGGAGGCACCACAAATAACTACTTTAGGAAAAAATGTAATAGCTGTAATTATGTTTGTGCCTGCCAGTGAGCTGCCCTCCTTTTTCTCTCTCTCTTTCCCAGTGTCCTTAATGGATTTTTGTTGTACAAAAATATCAGTGTCTTTTGTCAAATGCTCTGTGGCCTCTGCCTTTTGGACAGTCAGCTATTTATATCTGACTTGACCCACCTGCTATACTGTGACACTCCTGTGTGCTTTCTGACTTTCCATGTTGGTCTGTTTGATTGACCTACTTTTGAACCATTTTGTATGTCCCAATAAATTCAAATGTATTTTTCCTTCATTATAGTAAAGCCTGCTTGTGTCCCCAAACAATATTAGGGCTAACATGACATCTCCTCTTTATCTAAGAGACTCTTACATGTACTTATTTTCTTAGCAGATTCAGATCTCTCAGTTTGTCATCAAGAGTGAAAACAGGAGGAATCATTGTTTTATACCTCAGTCTTCAGAGACTTCAACCCATTTCCTGGATTCATGTAATCTGCTCTGGCTTTGTCTCACAGAAGTCTCTAAAAGGTGAAAAGGAAAGTATTTTATTTGTTCATTTTTATTTTGTATTTTAAAGATATGGGGAAGGGAGGGTGAAAAGAGGGAGAAAAACACCCATGTGAGTGAGAAATATCAATCAGTTGCCTCTCTCACGCAAGTGGACACCTAACCTATAACCCAGACATATGCCCTGACTAAGAACCAAACTGTCAACCTTTCAGTTTACAGGAAGACACCCAACAAAGTAAGCCATACTGGTCAGGTCAAGGTGAAAAGAAAAATGGATTAGTAAATCTCATTATACTGCCCTGGAGTATCAATTTGACACTTTGAGAGTCATGGTCACTGTGGACTGCCTATTGAGCAGTGCTGAGTTCAAACAGTAGCTGTGATAACAAAGAACATTAAGAAAGACTTATCTTACATTTTCAGGCATAACATTAGAAAGTGAGGATACAGGGGAGGAAAGATTGTGTGTGTGTGTGTGTGTGTGTGTGTGTGTGTGTACTTGACCCACACAAGTCTAAAATCTGCCCATAATTTTGCATGACACTTAAATTTAACTATTAATAATCTACTCTTTACTAGAAGCCTTATCAATAAAATAGTCAATTAACATATTTTATATGTTATATGTATTACATACTACACTCTTACATTAAGTAATCTACAACAAGAAAATATTAAGAAAATCATAAAGAAGAGAAAATACATTTACTATATTCATTGAAAAAATCTGCATGTAAGTTGACCCATGTAGTTCAAACCCATGTTGCTAGAGGATCAACTGTCTATCTAGGTAGATATATAGATAATACATAAATAGCTGATATAAATATATAGATAGATATAGATACAGATCTATGCATGTGTCTTATTATGTGCCAGGCTAGATACTGGGAATATAGTGCTGGTTACAGACCTTCTAGTCTTGTGGGAATGTATTGATCAATTTTATAAAAGAGTTCAATACACTTGGTACCTATGCTCTTCTGGGAGTTGATAAAAATTGCCAACAATAGAAGATATGCCTAGTAAAGTTCCAGGTATGTTGGAAAAGTCCAGTAGAAAACTTATGGAACTCGGGGAGGATTGTATGTACAGGTGCTAGAGGGAGATGCAGCTATGAAGACAAAACAATCTATTTGGTATCTATTTGAGGATTTTGACTAACATGTGAAGCAGGAAGGCCCTTAAAGATTTTGAGCATAAAAATGACATAAGGAACACAGCAATTTCAGAAGAATAACCTGGAGACAAATGAAGTAGATAGGGGAGGGGAAACTGTTAACGACAGTAAAATGTGAAGCATGCTTGTTGTGAATAAATATGTACTATCTGAGGAGTTATACTGAAAGACAAAGCTGTTTGGGGAATAAATAACAACCAGTAAATAACTGAGAGACTATGTGGTATAATAGGCAAGATTGTAGTCTTCAGAATCAGTCAACAGTAGAATCAGATCCCTGCTCTACCTTTTATGTCCTCTGTGAAGCTAGAGAAAGATTGCCTCATTGTTTCTCCTCCACACATACCTTTGTGTACCTAGGGAAGTGTCTGGAATAAATACTCTCTGCTGTACTTAGTACTCAGCAGAATTTCTGCCACATGTTCAGTGACAAACCATTGCTGGTTATTATTGCCAGATTGATCTTTATGATATTCAAACCCTCACTTAGGTACTTTCCATTCTCCACCAAGATTATTCTTTTATTTTTTCCTGACTTTTGAAAAAAACAAAAAACCCTGAAGGATAGGATTGGTATCTTTAGGGTTCTTTATATACAATATCAGGCCATCTTCAAGTGATGACAGTTTTACTTCTTTCTTTCCAATGTGGATTCCTTTTATTTCTTCTTATCTGGTGGCTGTAGCCAGGACTTCTAGTACTATATTCAGTAAGAGTGGTGAAAGCAGACATCCCTGTCTTGTTCCAGATCTTGAGGAAAAAGTTTGCAGTTTTTACTCTGAATATGATGCTGGCTGTGAGTTTATCATATCTGGTCTTTATTATAAAGGTATGGTGCCTTCACTTCCACTTTGCTGAGAATATTTTCACAAATAAGTGCTGGGTTTTATCAGATGCT
The DNA here is from genome assembly GCA_004026585.1 of Noctilio leporinus. Taxonomy (NCBI): domain Eukaryota; kingdom Metazoa; phylum Chordata; class Mammalia; order Chiroptera; family Noctilionidae; genus Noctilio; species Noctilio leporinus. Next base: position 85,136 of record PVIW01004331.1, read on the forward strand.
TTTTCTGCATCTGTAATATGATATACAGTTTTTAACCTCTTTTTTTTTTTTAACTTTATTGTTGTTGTATTACATCCATCCCCTTTTTGCTCCCCTCTGTCCCCCTTCCCACCCACCCATTCCCCGCAAAGTCAATCCCACCTGTTGTCCATGTCCATGGTTCCTTTATACTAGGTTCTTGTCTAAGCTGCTCCCCTTCTTTGCCTCTGCCTCCCCCCTCCCCCCAACCTCTATTATGTTTATGTGATATATCACATTTATTGATTTGTGGATTTTGTACCAACCTTGCATACCCAAAAAAAATTCCACTTGATCATAGTGTATGATCTTTATAATATAGTTCTGGGTCTAATTTGCTAATATTTGGTTGAGAATTTTAGCATCTGTGTTCATCAGGGATAATGGCCTATAATTTTCTTTCTTTTTAGTGCCTTTATCTGATTCTGGCATTAGGATAATGCTGGCCTCATAAAATGAGCTTGGAAGTCTATCCCCTTCTTGATTTTTTGTTTGTTTGTTGTTGTTGTTTGGAATAGTTTGAGAAGGATAGCTTCTTTGAATAGTTCTTTGAATATTTGGTGAAATTCACCTGTGAAGTCTTCTGGTCCAGGACTTTTGTTTGTTGGAACTTTTTTGATTACTGCTTCAATTTCACCAGTTGTAATCTGTCTATTCAGATGTTCTGATTCTTCCTGATTCAGTTCTGGAAGATGGTGTGTTTCTAAGAATTAATCAATTTTATTCAGATTGTCCAACATTTTTTGCACATAGTTGTTCATACTATTTTCTTAGAATCCTTTGTATTTCTTTAATGTCAATGGTTACTTCTCTTTAATTTCTGATTTTATTGATTTGATTCCTCTCTGTTTTTCTCTTGATGAGTCTTGTAAAATGTTTTTCAATCTTGTTCATCTTTTTAAAGAATAAGCTTTTGGTTTCATTGATTCTTTCTATTGTCTTTTAGACTCTTGTTTATTTCTGCTCAGATTCCACTAAAATACAACTAAAACTAAAAAAAAAAAACACATGAATTTAATAAAGCATCAGGATATAACATAAATATCCACAACTCAGTTGCATTTTTATACACCACTACTGTATCTTTGTGCTTTGCCTTAGTCACCTCTCTTCTTCTTTGAGTTCACGAAACCTCCAGAAGGTGATTCCGGGGGTTGCAGCTAGAACATGACATGTGAGGTTCTCATTCTGGCTCCATACTGCCTGGCTAGGGGACTGTAGCCAAAGTGTAAAAGAAAGGTCTAGCCAGATGGCTGGTGTGTGGGGAGAACCCTAGATGCCTGAAGAGTCTGCATTGGGGAGAAGAAAGGAGGGACTGTAAGAGAGGCTGCCTGAGGCAACAGTAAACAAGCTAGTGCAGCAAGAGTGCCTTGCACCTGCAAGGAACAGCTGGCATGACACATCAAAAAGGCTGCACTGCCCAAAATGTGGGAGGTGTTTCAGAAAATCTCAATGTGTCTGATTGAAGAAACAGCCAGGGCAGGACTCCATACCCCTAGGTGAAGAGAAACAAGCCGATAGGTGATACCCTATCCCAGGCAGAGATGCTGTGCCCCTGTAGGCTGGAAACGTCTCCTACCTGCTCTTGGATCATGGCATCAGGAAGAGGGGCAGAGATGATGCATGGGCCGATGTGCATGGTAGACGCCAACCTAGATTGGCTGGGAATTTGGACACTTCCATTCTTGCACAGGATTTTGGATGCAGAAGACTTAAAAGGGAGGCTGCAAAGAAACGTGTCACTCATTTTGTGTTTCCCTTGCACCATCGGGGCACCACCACTAGTGGTTCTTGCCTTGTTCTACTTGTTGAGTTGGGAGCAGGCTCCCACAGGACAGGAATCTCACCAGTGGGACTGTGGGACATCGTGGCCCTGCACCACAGGGCTGGAGTTCTGAGCTACTCCCATCGTCACCCTTTGAGAGCTGCACACAGTCTTGCAGCCTGGGAACATTTGCTAGCCCCAGGGGTACCCAAGCAGCCTTGGGCCTGGAGCCCCTGCAGAGTCCCTGGCAAGACTGGCTGCAGTGGTCTGGCAGTGTGCCCAGCCCTGGGAGAGGCAAAGCTGCAGCAAAGCAACAAAGACACTGGCCTCGCAAGGGCACACTTCAGAGAGAGAGAGCCTGAAGCTGGAGAGATGGACCCCATTTGTGTAGCAGCCTTGGGACTCAGGAAGACAATACAGAATGGAACTGGGTGTGTGAACACTGATTCTGGTCCTGGGGGTGGCTGGCTTCCTATTTTTCAGAAAAAAGTATGTCTTGGAGCCAGGGAGCCTCCATCTCCCCTCTTTTAATAGAAACCTTTTTCCTTCCCCACCAATCATTGTCTTATGCTTGTGTGTAGTGGCAGGTGGCCAAATCCCACTTTGTTCAATAACAGAAGGACTCAACCACTATACACTTCAGTTTCTTAATCTATACAATGGGGATATGAATGATGCAATCTCAGGGTGTTGGTTTGAGGATTAAATGACACAATTCCTAAGAAGAATTTAGAAGCACTCTAGAAACAGTATAGAAGATCAATGGCCTTTTGCTTCTATTATTATCTTTGACTGTCTTTCAAAGTCCAGGACAAAATAACTTCATTTGAAAGGTCATCCTTGACCATTGTAGCCCAACAAATTACATACTCCTCTAAATTCCTCAGACTTTCACAGGAGTTATTTAGCATTTACACATCTCATGTTATTATCTAGCACATGCAGTGTGTGTGTGTTCTTATTAGATTGTAAGCTGCCTGAGTATAGAATGCTTTCAAACAATTTTCTCCAACTCCTAATGCATTGAATATAATCCTTTCCAAATATTATGCTCTCAATGACTATTTGCTGATGATCCCAACAACAGTATAAATGATTCTGTCAGGTGTAAAAAAAAAAGTAATAACTAACCTGAAGAATCTGAGGAAGGATATTCATTAGTCAATCAAGATAGCATTTTCTATTTGTCCCAGATTTATATAAGCCTGACAGCTGAATGGCTAATAAAACCACAAGAACATGCTAGGTGGGGCAGAGACAGATCTTAACTGAATTGCTTTGATAACTGCAGTGTCCTGAAGAAACTATTAAGGTCATTTACTTTATATCTTCTACTCACCCTTTTAATATCCTAAATAAATATATTTTAATAATCAATTGGAATTACAGAAGAGCACAGATATTTCAAATTAAATATTTTAATTAAGTGCATATCTGAGAACCTTAATTTAACATATTACCTACAGCTCCATGCTCTTAAAACATTTAAATTTACACTGAGTAAAATGGCACCTTATTCTTTCACTTCAGGCACAATTGGTACAGATAGCTTCTTATACTCTTTAACGGAGAGCAAAATGCCTATTATAAAACAATTGTAGACATACAAACAGCTTCTATTTATTTTCAAGCATAAACCATTCTAGGCAAGTCATTAAGACTCTAAAACAAGTTGGAGCACCCAAACCAATCATTCATAAATAAAATAGAATAGCGTGTATCATGATTTTAGATTCTAGGATAATTCATAGTGACTTAGTCTAATTAAGTAGATAAACCTAACCTTAAAACTCCAGTAAACCTTTTTAAATGATATTTTCTTAAAGTTAAAAATGCCTTTTACTGATGAACAGAAATATGGATAATAACAGAAGGCTATATCTTAGCAAGGTATATACTAAATTCTCTATTTTCTGTTTTATGCATAATTAGCTTTATATTAGCATGTTAACTTTTAAAAAGTAAAGAAAAATACTTATACTTTCACATATAATTTTTTAAATGTAGGAAGTTTGTTTTCTGTTGGATGAAATAAGACTTCCACACTTTAAACACACTAAATAGCTGTTTATTTAAGTGTTCATTTCCTTTTTTCTTTCCCCTCTCCATCTTTTTCTTTCTTTCTACCTAGAGAATCATTAATTTTTTGAAATATTTAAGGAAATCAATATCATTGCTACTACTTTGGCAATCAAACCTTTACTTCACTTTTTTATTGCAAGTAGTTAGATAAAACATAATAGGAAACTAAAGGAATTAAAGACTATGTTCAAATATAATAACAGAAGTTACATAATTTGAAAGAGAACCTTGAAAACCAACTATGCCACCCTCACTGGACCAATCAGACAATTTTCATGTCTTGATTTAAAACAGCAGGAAGCAAATAATAATTGGTGGAAAAATCCTGGGGCATTGTCAGAGAAAAATGTGTTACACTAACAACAACAACAACAAAAACCCAAAAATTTAAAAAATATTTAGATGTACAAGTTCTCACATAATAAATGCCATACCTGGCACCATTGCAAATTTGTTTTATACTTGATGTAAAATGATAAAGCATGCATAAGACTTGAGAACTTGAAGATAGAGGGAAAAAGTAATATAGAATAGCAATGCTTAAATCAAAGCAGAAAGTATTTTCATCTATTTTAAATCTTATCTCTTTTTCTTCCAGTGTCATGCCATACAATTCATTTAGCTAAACTAGTTTACTTGATTTATATGCAATTGTTGTGTTTATGGATGATGGGGAATTTTTCCCCAATGTTACAATGAGCCTTAAAAAAGATTATATTCTATGGGGCAAGCAAAGAATGATGTTTAAACATGGCTTTCTCAGCATTTATCTCTGAGTGATTGAATTTAAGTATCTCCTAGGAGTGAAATATTTGGTTATGAAAGTTTTGGTTTGCACTTCAACTGCCAGTGCATAAACATATCTCCCAGCCTATGGGAACAGCTCAATTGCAACACACACACACACACACACACACACACACACACACACTCTCTCATGCACAATGTGCATGGTAACCTGAAGAAAATAGCTATTACTAGTAGCTAAAATATCTCATGATGCAAAATCCTGGAAATGTTACCAGTGAACAAAGGGTATTATGCCCTTCTAGCTGACTGGGCTGGGATACTTTAGGATGCCTGTCTTTGAAGTCCCTCATTCAGTTTTCCTTTCTGGAATATTTACCACCCTTGCACCCTTTCATTCTACTTCCATCAGAAAGAGTGCAGCCTGTCACTAAAATAGAAAGCTAATACTTCTTGGAAGTAACTGATGAATTGCATCTCTTAACAGTCGAAAATAATCAATGGGGCACAAAATGTGCTGGGCTGGAGCTGCCTAGCAATGTCAATGCTAAACAGTCAGAGTGAGGGTGGCAGCTGAAATAACCAAGTTCTCTGTAGTGATATTAGCCCCCAGGTCTCATAATAATTATTGCCTATCATTTAACAACTCCCATTGCGAATCCAGTTGTTACGTAACACAAAGTGCCATACAAAATAACTGTACTTTGATGTAGATGATAAATATTGCCCAACTAAAAGAAGATACTGATGTCTCTGGAAATTCTAAGACATTTTCCATTTAAGAGGGTAGGACAAACTAGTATGTAGAATGATGAGGTCATTGGTCTTGGGCTTCTGCTCACTTTCTCTTTTTTTTCATCTCATTCTCTTCATTTTCTTTATTACTAAGAGGGAGGCAAACTCACAAAAACCTGTTATCTATTATCCTTGTTCCAAATTTTGCTGGTTCTCAATCCCTAGGGTTCAGAGTCAATATGTTTGGTAATGACTTTTACAAAGAAAAAGGAAAAGGAACAGAGATTGTATTTCAAGTGTTATGATAAATGTATATCTGAACTTTCAGCTGAGCTGGGCTTAAAGAACTCAGCATCAATTGTGTAGGAAGGCATATCTTCTGAGGAACTGAAATCTGACAGAACACTAAATAAAACAATATATATTTTTCTCTCTCTTTCATATCCCCCACCACCACCACCACCACACACACCACGCATACACAGACTTATTCCTAACTGGGGTAAAAACTTAGGGAGCTACTTATGTTGTAAACAGAAACCACTAATTGAGTTTGCTCTTAGTTTGAAAAGCCAGCGTCCATGTTGCTCACATTTTCCCCTTCAACTGACACACTAATTTACTTCAAATTAGCTTTGTTACTTGCATTTTGTTGGCTTTTTAGGATGAAAGTATATAAAGATGAGTGTTTTTTCTCAAAATAATATATGCCAATATGTGTTAGAAACCCCATTAGCAAAATAAACTAAATCAATATGCTTCAGAAACATATCATTTACTACTATAGTATTATTTGTGTGTGTGTTTGCATGTGTGTAAACTGTATGTAATATATTACATACATAGAGATATCTGTGTTTCTTTTTTAAAAAGTTTATGGAAGTATCAGTTTCACCAGCTCCTATGTGTAAATAAGGTAGCTTTATAGCCTGCCATGGAAAACTCAAGAAATATTGTGACATTTTAAAATTAAAATGTAGGTCTTTTCTCCTAAGAGTTTCCCCCAGATATTTTATTCTTTCCTTTTTGTGAAAATATTTTTTTAAAAAGGTGTGTTTGTGCATGCACATGTGTGTGTGTAATTATGTGCATTTGTGGGTGTTTTCTAATGCGAAACTAAGTTGTCTGATAGCTGGATCTAGCTTGGGTCTTACTATCTTGAGTGCCTGATCAAACCTGAAAAATTCAGGATAATAGTGGAAATTCCCACATGGCTTGTGTTACATTTTGACCCCAAGTCCAAAAAAGGCATAGTGTTTTCCAAGGAATGCAGATGAAAGGCCACATGGGGCAGCTGGCCTAGCTGTTAAGGGGCATAGTCCTAGCCAGCAACCTGGTCGCTGCCTCCAATCCTTCAAGTGGGGGGCATGCAGCATCCCTTAGCTGATGAGATTACTGGAGCTGTGAACTGGGGAACAAGAGAAGAGAGGGCGAGGAAAAGCTATTGGCAAAAGGAACTCTAAATGAAATATCTTTAGTGGTAATAGTTTTCTTGCTCTAACAGTCAGGATATGCCATGCTGAAGAAGTTCCTCCAGCCAAACCTGATGAGGCTCTGCCAGCAAACTGCAATGTGGCTGTCATACAGGTGCTCAGCAGGCAGGCCCTGGGAGCAGAGTCATCTGTTCATCAAGCCACCCCAAAATCTGACTGTTTCTGTGTCAGTGGGAACACAGGCAGACTTGCTAGGCACAGTTGACGTGTGCACTGACAAAGTAGTTCAGGTCAGAAGAAAACATCTTGAACTTTTACACTTACCTGAAAAGGAAAAGCAAAACACCTTTCAGCCAGGCATTTACCAAATGTTTCTGCTCCAATCTGCAGGCAAACTAGAGCACAGCTCTGACACTAAAGGCCCTTGAGCTCCTACTGGAGATTGTTATTAATTAAAAATTCAGCAAGGGAAATCTCAGGTTCTTTAAAGGAATGCTGTATCTATTTCCCCATATGAGGATGAACTGTTACAAAATCTATTTTATGATACTCATATTGATGGTTTGGGAGAACAAATTAATTGTTGGGGGAACAAAGCAGGTGAGTGAACACAGAAAAAATGTCTTACCTAAAGAACAATTAAATGAGATAGGTCATATGATCAGAGTTGAATATACTCCTGTTGATTCTACAGGTTCCTTTCTTTCTGTATGGGGGACTCAGAGAAAGCACAACTTTCCCAAGGATTATTATTTAAGTCTAACAAGTGTATTGAAAAGCTTAAGGTACAGAAATCAAATTTTGAGTGATAATTAGGGAATTAAGAGTTCCTTCAGATAGGCCTTATCTGAAGTTGACTCATGGTCCTAATACCTGAAATTTCAGTAGTATTTCCCCCCTAATTCAATTCACTGGTTTAAGGTATATATATATATATATATATATATATATATATATATATATATATGCATATGTATATAGTTATAGGTATATAATATCTATATATATTTCTATTATAACACTAAATATGTATATTTGGTGTTATAATGAAGAGAATTGAAAAACTCACAACAAAGCAACAGTAAAATAAATCAGTAATATTTGCAATACAGAAACTACAATAGTAAAATGATGTTTCCCACTACCATAAAGTTTTAAGTTATTTGAGTTATGGCATTTTTTTTCCTTTGTTCAAGTTTAATGCTCTTTGTGGTTTTGGCCAACTCTTTTACTGGCATAATGATGATGTTTTAAATTTCAGAATGTGGAATTTTAGTTTTTTAGTAAGAACAGAGTTGCTTTGATACCAGCTTAATTTTAGAAGCCTGGCCTGCTCATGTCATATAACCATAGCACCCATGGTTTCTTATATTGCACTTACAAAGTTGTATCAAAAATAGCATTTTACATATTTATGAGTTATATGTGAAATATACTAACTCACAAATAGAGATACTCAGGGTAATCAATGCATAACACAATTAATGTAGAGATGAACACTTTCCATATTGCCAGCATTTGTACATATTTGCCATAGAGAAAAGAAACATGTAAAGAAAAGATACAAGGTATGAAATTATGATATGTTCTCAAGGTGAGAATAAGGGACCAAGAGCAAAAAAGTAAGAAAGAGAAAGAGGGAGAGAGAAGGGGATATCTTGAGATCATATTAGAAATAGGTGTCTAAGTAGCCATGAAGATAACAAGAAAGGGCAGGATTCAGAGCATCAAGATCTTACAAGATATGAAGGAGAGGAGACTGTTTATATATTCTAGCCTTTGAGGAGGAAAAATATTAATAATATAGATAGAAAATGAACATTTGTCAAAAATGATAAATTGTGCTTTGAAATATTGACAGTTTAGACCTGAAAGACAGGCATTAAGAAATGAAATATCTTTAATCAATTGCTCTGATAGCAATTCTAAACACAGTATCATAGCTAATAGATATTTTATATAATCAGTTATCAAAAAGTTGTCAAAATATTTGTAACACAGTTGCACCTTCACTGACCTAGAATTCAGTCACTATATTGAATATATTTCTTCTACCTCCTGTTCCAGCAACACAGTTTCCTTCTCTCAAGCAAATAGTGTTAGACATTTTCTTTCCTGTGCTTTTAGACATGATCTAATGTAGTATGTTAATGCCCTATTTTCCATACTAATTGTAGCATGTTGTCATCACTATTGTATAGCTGGCCTTCTTCGTTTATTCTTTCTTTCTTCTTCCCCTCCCCTCTTCTCTCTTCTCCCTCCCTTTTACCCCTTCTCTATCACCATATGTATGTTTTATAGGATACTGTTAATATTACATTACCTAATCTCTAATGGAAATATTTTAGAAATTCCATGGTAGAAGAATATATTTAATCTTCATTCACTTCATGTTGACTCTCCAATCATTCCATCTTAAATGTGATTATCCATAGGCTTAAAAAATAATCATAGGACAATGGTTGAGAACATGGACTCAGAGTAGGTGAGCTATGATCATCTTGTAGGTGTGTTGCTCAGACCTCCCTCCCACAGACCTACTCTGAGGAACACAGTTAACTGACAGACTCCAGCTACAATGCTTTTGGGGTCTACAGCACATTCAACCTCAGACCATGCTTTCTCTGGACAGCTCTCAGCCAATGACTAAGCATGGCAGCATATTAGCACTTGGCCATTTCCAGTCAGTTGAGAATCTCTCCAGGAGTTGTCTTTGGAGTCTCCAGAGGTCTGACCGAGACCTCCTCTAAATTATTTCATAGTCTGAGATTCTTCCTACCCTGTTCTTTTTCATATCTACTTTCGGTTCACCTTATCAGAAGGTCACCACTTTCATAAGCATCACCTCCCAATAAATCTCTGCATTTCTGCTCTATAGTGACATCTGCTTCCTAAAGGATCCAGGTTGATGTACATGATTTATATCAGTCTCTCACATGTTCTGGTTTTGTGAACATGATTTATACAAATTCTCTCTTCTCATGTTCAATTATTTTAGTAATAACACATGCATAAAAATCATATTCTCAATCAAAAGTTCTTGCCCATTTTGCCAGAGAACCTCCTCAATTAACCTCTTTAAAATAGAATAATAGGAGATTAAATTCTGAGTTTTTACATTTCAGAAACATCTTTATTTTGGTACTACACTTGAAATTTGAAGACATTACTTCTAGTAAGTATGTCACAGTTGAAAAATCTAATGACAATATGAAAATTTGGTTCTTTGTAGGTAAACTATATTTACTCTCGCCAAAGATCATATATGCACAACCCATGGACACAGATAACAGTATGGTGAAGGCCAGAGGGAAGAGGGGATACAGGTCTGGGTGGAGGTGGGAAAAAGTTAGGGAAGGAGGCCATCTGTAATAGTGTCAACAATAAAAATAAAGTTAAAAATTTTATGTGTTTTGCCTGCAAACCCAAAGGTTGCTGGTTCAATTCCTAGTCAGGGCACATAACCAGGTTGCAAGCCAGGTCTCCAGCAAGGTCCATGGCTGGAGGCAGGTGAAAGGCAACCATACATACATTGATGTATCTCTTCCTTTCTGCCTCTCTCCCTGCCCCTCTCTCTGTAAAATAATAAATAAAAATTAAAAAATTATATATTCTTCTTCTTTGAAATTTCACTGGCATGTTTCCAAGCATGGGTTGGCTTTTGTTTGCCCTGCTGAGTACTCACAGAACTTGCTTTTTCTTATGACTAATTTATGACTATGTTCAGTTCTGGGAAAATTTTTTCTATTATTTCTTTATTTCTATCAGCTTAATGTTTTGGTACTTTTTTCAGCATTATAGATATGTTGAATTTCTCTCACAGTTTTGCAAAAAAAATTGTTTTGGTCATTTTATGTTCTGTATAACATTCAACTTTTATTGACTTTTATACATATATAGTTTTAGTTTCTAAGAATTCTACTTTAGTTTTTCCTCTGATTTAAAAAAAAAATTAATCTAAGATTCCTGGGCTTCATTGATATAATGGCCTATATTAGTGGGTGATATTGATTTAAATGATGTCAGAGGTAAATCTGGGTTGAAATACTTTGTATTATTATCAGTCAGATTCATATTTTTCTATTCCTTCTATCTTGGTTAATCTTGAAAATGCATAGTCAGACAGGGTTTATTTAAAATTAAATATTCAACTCTTTCCCAGGGTTTACTAGAAGTACTCATGTAACTTAGATTTTATTTCCCGCTTAAGATTATACTTTCCTCCCCAACACCTATAACCCCTATGCTTACAAGTTTACTTAACATTTTAATCACCCAAGATAATGTTTCCTTAAAAACTTCACCCATTCAGTATACATTTTCCATGAATGATTAATGATGATAATTTATATAGAATCTTCTGCTGAAAATCACATTAAATAACAACATTCCCAGTGCAACCTCATATTTCACTATGGTGGAGAGCAATGCTTGGAATAAATGCAGCTACTTTAAACAACAGAAAATCTTTCAAGTTTCGTTTATGCAGAAAGGGAATAGGTAACAGAAAGTATTTTAATACATGTGCATACTGATCATATTTTCCCAATTCACCCAGGCACTATTAAGTTGTCACTTAAAGTTCTCACCCCAGAGATAACAGACTGGGTTCAGATTTCAATTCAACCATAGACTTTTGGGGAAAGTACTTAAAATTTCAGAGTTTGTTTCCTTATTATTTGGTACAGGACTAACAAATATAACACATGCGAGGTATTTTATATAGTACTAAGCACAATGTAAGCATTTAAAAACATTAGTTCTTATGATAAATGAATAAATTGGCAACCTTTCCAAGGAAAATGATTGAATCTATTTTATCCCATAAGTAACTTAGATTTTTCATTTTCTGTTACCTCTTTGCATTTCATTTTTACACCTAGAATAGTTCTCATTACACTCAGCATATGTGTGTCAAAGTTATTTTTCTGTGTCTCCAACTATACTTTTAAAACCAGGCTGCTAGAGATTGTCACTTTTATTCCTAGGTTGACTAGCAGGAAGTTTGCATATTGTATTCATCAATGAACAAATGGTGATGGCACAGTGGGATAAAGGTATAGTTTTATCCCTAGAGTCTCTAAGAAACAGATGTTTTCAAGTTACAAACTCATTTAAACATCTGTTTCAGAAGGTGAGCCCCCTTCACGGCATAATGTACATCATCACTAGGGAAACCTATTAGTCCTACCAGTGCTTTCTTAGAGGGAGAAAGTACCTGATGGCCACTAACAGTTTCCTTCCAACCCTGTGGCAAGATTCAAAATTTCCCACAAAAAGTGCAGGTTCAAGTCTCACTAAAGTGATAGAGAGAAAGGCTTAGGTTTGGTTCTTACATGAATGAATGTTCTACAAACAATTCTGAATTATAGGTCAATAATTTCCTTGCTGTGAGGTTGGCCCATTTCTACATTCATGAGTATCAGCTAGCACCATCTCGGGTCTTTATAATATGTGTCAGATCCAGCCCCTCTCAGATGTCCATTTATTGTCATTCTGACGCTCATTAGCATCAGAGAAAGAAAATAGAAAATAAAGAGGAATGAAGACTAAATCCAACGATTGTAACATGTTTTCATGAGTTTGGCATAAGAGAAAAGTAAAACTTTGGACTAAACTGTTTTTAGTTTTGCATCTGTTTAAAGACTCACACAATGAGAGAAAGTCAAAATTAACCTTTAGTATTTTATTCCACTCTTAAAATTTTAGTGTTTGTTATTCCACATTCACTCTAATGCTTCTCTTGTTTACTAGTTTCCCTAACAGCTAGAGTTCTTTGGGATTTAAGAAACAGCCATATCCCAACTCCAAGTACCACTTGCTGCATCCAGTGTGCAATTGGCAGAGTAGGTTGCTGCTGCTCTTGGTGTGTGGAGCCTAAGGACCACTCTGTGGGAGGTTGGGAGGGTTGCGGCTACAGGACTGGGACCTGAGCTCAGCTTGGATGGCAAGGGAAGGAGCCTATTAGTGTATCGCAAAGCTCTTTCCTTCCTTCTTGGCAGGAGTTGTTGCTCGGAGCCAGCAGGTGCTTAATGCTGTTAAATTTATGAGTAGTGAAAGCTGTTGGATTTCTTAACATCTGGGTAACATAAATTATCAGAATTATTTTTTGGTCCTGCATCGTTGGAACGTGATTTTGAAATCCATGGAAAGCCATTAAGTAACCTTTACTGGAATGTGTTTATTTCTGAACATTTACCTACATGTCTGCAGGCTGTACCTAGATGAGCTGACAGACTCTGGCCAAGCAGGAAGTGACAGGGTAAGAAAAAGCAAACCCACAACAACTTCCTCTTGAGATCTCTAGTAAGATACAGAGCAGTTTTGATTTATATATTCAGAGTCTTTGTTTTATACTTTTTCTTGTTCAGAATTACCAGTGAGCTACATGCAGACACAAAGTATCAATTTGTAAATAATTTTTATTAACTATTTTTATATTAATCTAAGTGTTATATTGTAAATTTCTCCTTTACCCACCTTATTTCTGTTCCTCTATATCTTCATCACAATAACAATAGTTTGTGACCTATCAAGAGAATTTAAAAAGTAAAATAAAATACCAAAAAAGGAAGTGGCCTTTTCTTTAAAGTAATAGATTATCCACATTACAGTTTTTATCTACATTGCTGTCGCCTACCAGGACTGCTAAATGCAAATAGGCATTTCTTAAACATCTAGCCACTATTGATTTTGAGTGGTACCCTCCGTAAGATAAGTTCACAGTATATTTCCATATTGTGAAGGGGACTTTGGAGCTTAAGGGTATATTGAAAGGTTATTTTCATACCCACAATTTGCTTTCTAATAGAAATTATGTTAGTAGCAATATTGGCTTAAAATATTGCTGGTATTTTCCCTGGCCAAGTGGCTTAGTTGGATGGATTATCACCCAATGCAGCAAAAAGACTTTGGATTTGATTCCTGGTCAGGAAACATACGTAGGTTGTGGGTTCAGTTCCCAGTCAGGTCATGTTCTAGAAGCAACTGATGGATTTTCTTTTTGACATCAATGTTTCTCTTTCTCCCAGGCCCCCTCTCTCTCAATCTTTCCCGGTATCTATCTCTAAAAATTAATAAGCATATTCTGGGGTGAGAATTAAACACATAAAAACAAATAAATATCACTGGTTTCATGCTTCGCATATTGATTTCATACATATCGTTGAATTTCATAAATTAAAAATAATAATATATAGTATATATTTTTTACTTTTGCGCTATTATTATTAAATCTTGTATTATTTTTTCTTTTTTATTGTTGTTCTAGTACAGTAGGCCCCATTTTCCCTTATTGCTCTTCCCTGCCCTGCCACCCCACACCATTCCCATGCTCCCACTGTCAGTCCCCACACTGCTGTCTGTCCATGTCCATGGTCATTTAAAACTGTTTCTTGACTAGACTCTTCCCCTTCCTTCCACCCTTATCCTCCTGTCCACTGTCCTCTGTCACAGTAAGTCTGTTCCTTGTTTCCATGCCTATATTTTGCTTATTTGTTTGTTTTTTTATTAGGTTCCTCTTATAGGTGAGATAGATCATGTGGTATTTGTCTTTCACCAGCTGCCTTATTTCACTTAGTGTAATGCTTTCCATTTCCATTCATGCTGTCAAGAAAAGTAGGAGTTCATTCTTTCATTCTGCTGCATAGTATTCCATTGTGTAAATGTATCAGTTTTTTTTTTTTTCAGTTTTTTTTCCTTAAGATTCTGTTTATTATTTTTAGAGAAATGGGAATGGAGAGAGGCAGAGAGGAAGAGAAATATCAATGCATGGTTGCCTTTCACCTGTTTCCAGCTACAAACCTGGCTGGAGACCTGGCTTGCAATCTGGTTATGCCCAGGCTGGGAATCAAACCAGCAACCTTTGGGTTTGCAGGCTGGCACCTTATCCACTGTGCCACCAGCCAGGGTCCTGTACCAGTTTTTTAATCAGCTGGTTTACTGATGGGCACTTAGGCTGTCTCCAGCACTTGACTATTGTAAATAGCATTGCTACGAACATAGGGATGCATAGGTTCTTCTGAATTGGTGTTTCAGGGTTCTTTGGGTACAGTCCTAGCAGTGGAATTGGTGGGTCAAAAGGCATTTTCATTTTTAGTTTTTTGAGGAAAGTCCACATTCCACAGGACTGCACCAGTCTGCACCTACCGATAGTGCACCAAGGTTCCCTTTTCTCCACATCCTCCCCAACCAGCATTTGTTTGTTGGTTTGTTAATGATTGCCATTCTGACAGGTGTGAGGTGGTATCTCATTGTGGCTTTAATTTGCATATCTCTGATAGCTAGTGATATTAAGCATCCTTTCATATGCTTGTGGGCCCTCTGTATGTCCTCCTTGAAGTGCCTGCAAGGGTCCCTTGCCTATTTGTCATTGGATTGTTTGCCTTCCTGGTGTTGAGTTGCATGAGTTCTTCATTTATTTTAGAGATCAAACCCTTGTTTCAGGCGTCATTGGCAAATATGTTTTCCCATACAGTTGGTTCCCTTTTCATTTTGATGATGTTTATTTAGCTGTGCAGAAGCTTTTAAGTTTAATGTAGTCCCATTTGCTTATTCTTTCATTTCCCTTGCCCTAGAGGTGTACCAGCAAAAATATTCTTGTGTGGCATATCTAAAATTTTACTGCTTATGTTTCTTCTAAGAATTTTATGGTGTCACAGCTTACGTTTAAGTCTTTTATCAATCTTGAATTTATTCTTATATATAGTATAAGTTCGTGTTCTACTTTCTTTCTCTTCTTTCTTCTATTCTTCTTTCCCTTTCTTCTTTTTTTCTTTCTCTTTCTTTCTTTCTTTTTCTTTTTCTCCCTTTTATATATTTTTGCATGTGCCATTCCAGTTTTCCCAACACCATTTGTTGAAGAGGCTACATTTACTCCATTTCATGCTCCTGCCTCCTTTGTCAAATATTAATTGTACATAGAGAACTGGGTTTATTTCTGGGCTCTCTATTTTGTTCCATTGATCTATGTGTCTCTTCTTATGGCAGTACCAGACTATTTTAATTACACCAGCCTTGTAATATAGTTTGATATCAGGTCCTGTGTTCCCTCATTCTTTGTTGTTCTTTCTCAAGGCTTCTGAGGCTATTTGGGTAATTTTTTGGTTCCATATAAATTTTTGAAATATTTGTTCTAAATCTTTGAATATGTCATTGGTATTTTAATAGAAATTGTGTTGAATCTATAGATTGCTTTGGGTAGTATGGACATCTTAATTATGTTAATTCTTCCCATCCATGAACACAGTATATGTTTCTATTTATCTGCATTTTCCTTAATTTGTTTCTTCAGTGTTCTTTGGTTTTCCAAGTACAGGTCTTTTACCTCCTTGGTTAAATTTACTCCTAGGTACCTTTTTGTTGTTGTTGTTGCTTTGGTAAATACAAATTTCCCCCTACTGTCTGTTTCTGATATTTTATTGCTGGTATACAAAAGTGCCTTCAATTTTTGAATATTGACTTTGTATCCCACTATTTTCATATTTACTTACTAGGTCAAGTAGTTTTTTGATGGAGCCTATACAGTTTTCTATGTACACTGTCATGTCATCTGCAAATAAAGACAGTTTTACTTTCTTTTTCTAATTTTGTTGCCTTTTATTTCTTTTTCTTGTCTTATCAAATTGGCTAGAACATTCAATACTATGTTGAATAACAATGGTGAAATCAGACACCATTGTCTAGTTTTTCATATAAGGAGCGAAGTATTTAGTTTTTGTCTGTTGAATATGATGTTAGCTGCAGGTTTCTCATAGATGGCCTTGATTATGTTGAGGTATGCTCCCTCTTTTCCCACTTTGTGAGTGTTTTAACCATGAATTAGTACTGTACTTTATCAAATGCTTTTTAGCATGTATTGATATGATCATATGGCTTTTATCTTAAATTTTGTTCGATGGTGTATTACACTTATTGTGAATATTATACCATCCTCACATCCTTAGGATGAATTCCACTTGATCATGATGTATGATTTTTAACATATTGCTGGATCTGGTTTGCTAATATTTTATTGAGGATTTTTAGCATCTATGTTCATTAGTGATATTGGGCTGTGGTTTTTTTATTTTTTTTATTTTTTTATTCTTTGTTCTGTCTTTACCTAGTTTTGAAATTAAGATAATAAGGTCCTCGTAAAAAAAAAATTTGGGCATCTTCTTTCTTCTTAAAATTTTTGGAATAGTTTGAGAAGAATAGGAGTATTTTTTAAATGTTTCACAAAATTTACTTGTGAAGTCATATGGTCTAAGAACTTTGTATGCCAGAGTTCTTTGATTAGTGCTTCAATTTCACTAGTTGTTATTGGTCTATCTAGGGTTTCTGCTTCATCTTGATTCAGTTTTGGAAGATGATGTTTCCAGAAGTTTGTTCATTTTATCCAGGTTGTTCTTGGCATATAGTTGTTCGTAGTAATTTTCTTACAGTCCTTTGTATTTCTGTGATATCAGTTGTAATTTCTCCTCTTTTGTTTCTCATATTGTTTATTTGGGTCCTCTTTTTTTATTTTCTTGATGAGTTTGGTTAAAGGCTTGTTGATTTTGTTTAACTTTTCAAAGAACTAGCTTCTGTATTTATTGATCCTTTAATTGTTCTTTTACTTTCTATGTCATTTAAGTCCAATCAGATCTTGATTATTTCTTTTCTTCTACTCACTCTGGGCTTTGTGTGTAGTTGTTTCTTTAGTTCTTATAGATGTGCAGTTGGATTGTTTATGTGAGATTTCTCTATCTTTTTTGGGTAGACTTGTATTGCTATGAACTTCCCTCTCAGGACTGCCTTCACTGTGTCCCATAGGTCATTGTGTCCATTTTCATTTGTTTCCAGAAACCTTTTGATTTCTTCCTTGATTTCATTGTTAACCCATTCATTATTTAATAGCATGTTATTCAGTCTCCATGAATCTGAATGTTTTTGAGTTTTTCCTTCAATTAGTTTTTAGTTTCAAGCCATTGTGATCTCAAAAGATGCTTGCTGTGATTTCAATTTCCTTGAATGTGTTAAGGTTTGTTTTGTGTCTCTACCATGGTGTCTCTCTTTGAAAATGTTCCATGTGCATTCAAAGAGAATGCATATTTTGCTCTTTAGGGTGAAAAGTATCTTATAAGTCCATGTGATCTAGAGTGTTGTTCAATGCCATGATATATTTATTGATTCTCTGCTTGAGAGACCTATCCATTATTGACAACAGGGTGTTAAAATCCTTTACTATATGTGTGTTGCTGTTGATATTTTTCTTGAAGAGCTCCAGATTCATGTTAAATATTTGGGTGCCCCTATGTTGGGTGCATGTATATTTACAAGGGTTTTATCTTCCTGCTAAATTATTTCCTTAAGTATTATGTAGTGTAGTCCTTCTTCATCTTATTTTGTGGCCTTCATTTTGAAGTCTTATTTTGTCAGATATAATTATTGCCACCCCAGCTTTCTTTTCCCTGTCAATTGCTTGGAATATTTTTTCATCCCTTCACTTTCAGTTTGTGTAGATCTTTAGTTTTTAGGTTTATCTCTTATAGACAGCATATACGTGGGTCATATTTTCCTAGCCATTCAGCTACCCTATATCTTTTGATTGGAGCACTTAATCCATTTACACCTAAGGTTTTATTGATAGGTACTTATTTATTGCCACTTTTTCCCTTTGTTAATGTGTCTGTACCCCTCTTCGTCTTCTTAAAGCAATCCCTTTAGCATCTCTTGCAATGCTGGTTTAGTGAGATATATTCTTTTAGACTTTGTGTGTGTGTGTGTGTGTGTGTGCGCGCGCGCGTGTGTGTGTCTGGGAAGCTCCTTATTTTACCTTCCATTTTAAATGACAGCCTCACTTGGTAGAGTATTCTTGGTTGTAACCCTTTGCTTTTCATTACTGGTAATAATTATTGCCATTCCTTGCTGGCTCCTAGTGTTTCTGTTGAGTAATCAGCTGACAGCCTTCAAAGTTCCCTTGTATGTTACCAGCTGTTTCTACCTCACTGCCTTTAAGATTCTCTTTTTGCCTTTAAATTTGGTATTTTAGTTATGTGTCTTGGAGTTGCCTTCTTTGGGTTCATCTTGATTTGGACCCTATGTGCTTTTGGGACTTATGTAACTTTTTCTCTCATCCAGTTAGTAAAGTTTTCTGTTATTACTTTTTCAAATTGTTTTTCTATCCCTTGCTTCTCTTCTCCTTCTGGTGCCCCTATGATATAGATATTATTATGTCTCATGTTTTCCTGCAGATCCCTTAAACCCTCTTCCTTCTTTTTCAGTCTTTTTCATTTTATTGCTCTGTATGGGAATTTTTTCTGCATTGCCCTCCAGCCTGGTGATCTAACCTTCTGCTCCATCTAGTTGCTTTTAATCTTTGATTGTGTTTATTAATTTCAGATATTGTATTTTTTTTTTCCTGGCTCATAATGTTAGTTTCTGTGTTATTTTTCATGCTGGTATAGTTTCTTATAGTTTCCTGGGAGTTCTTTGTAGTTCTCACTGAGTTCATTTTGCATCCTTATAACTATTCTTTTGAACTCAGTATCTGATAGTTTGTCTTTATTTCATTTAGTAATCTTTCTGAGGATTTCTCCCTTCCTTTTGATTGAGGGCTGATTCTTTGTTTTCCAATTTTAGGTGACTTTTCTTGTTAGTTCCTGCTTTTTAGATTAACTTGCTTTGAGTCTCTCTCTTTGTGCTGTGACCTTCTGTAGTAGGAGACCTGTAGGGATCAATGGTACAGTCTTCTTGGTCTCCTGAAGTTGATGCTCTTAGGATGTTTCTTATGCCATTTATGTGGACTTTCCAGTTGTAATTGTGGTTTTGTTGTCATTGAGTCATTCTTTGGTGGGCTCTTCCCTCTAGCTAGCTGACAGAGGGCCACTCCTCCTACCATGTCTTGTATATATATATTTTTTGTACAAGTACTCCAATAACCTGAAATTTGTCTTGTTTTCATGTCACCAAGGTTGAGGTAATTTGTTACAGGAATTATAATATACAAATATAAGCTAGATATGATAATCTCATAAGGTAAGCCTATAGAAAGGCAGGATAGTACAGTGATGAAGGATAGATGTACCTATGACTGATGTTCTCTATAGTGTATTTTCACAGATATAGTAGAAAGAATAATGGGCTTGTCAGAAGAAAAGCTAGGTACAAACCCTTTCTCCATTGTTTTCTGACTCTGAGACTGTAGGCAAATTATGTCTAAATCCATAGTTACAGTTTTCAGTAGAGTAGAATATGCATTGGACATTGCAGATGGCAGTGTCAAATCCACTGTATTCTTGCCCTACTGATGAATAGTTTGGAAACTTAATTTAACATAAGGGGAGGGTCTGATTGATCTAAAAGTTATCATATCCCTCTTTGTGGTGATTTTTCCTATAAAATGTATGTAACCTGATTTTTGTCAAAGAGATATAATAATATATTTTCTGGAGGTTTTTGACAGCTGTTTCAGTTCTTAAGAGAAGATCACAAGAAGCCAGGCACTTTGCTATGTGTAAATCTGAAAGCATGTTTTCCTAGGTGCTATCCTAACCATCTTGTGACCTTCAAAGGAAGACAAACAGAAGACAAAGCTGAAACTTTATAATGATTATACCTGAGTGGATCATAGAGAAAAGAAACTACATCTTTGATCATATCTTTCCTGAATCCTATATCTAGTCTCTGAGCTTGCAGTTATCTTAGCCAATAACATTATTGTTTATATGACAGTTTTAGGTGGGCTTATATTATTTGTAGCCAAATGCATCACAAGTGATGCAGGAAGAATTTTATCTGTTAATCAGAATTATTTTGAGGACTAAAGGAAGAACCCAAGAGAAAAATCCTTGCAGATTTTAAGTATGCCATTAAACATAGTTCCTCTCTTTCACTTTTTGCTCTACCAAGAGACATTGAAATCAAGAAATTGGAACACCTAGGAAATAAATGGAAAATAAACTGTTTCAGATTCATATGAATAAGCATAATAGCATAAATTGTTAAGTTGTAAATAGATATTTTAAGACATTTATATTATTATAAGTTATAGTCTTAGAATATTAAATCATATCCATATCTGTGTGTGCATGTGCATGTGCATGTGTGTATGTGTGTGTGTGTCTTAAGGTACTACAAAGAACAATCAAACAAACCCTAGACAATAGATACAATTGGGCTATTGTATGTGACATTTTGTGGACTCTAAGAAAGAATGTATTGTTTCAAAAATGTGTTTAAGTAACATTTTCCCTTACTTTGAAACTTCAGTTATTACAGATTCTCCATATTGACTGCTTGGGAAAATACACATGTGTGTGTGTGCGTGTGTGTTTTCTTTTTTTCTTTTATAGAGTAACACTTGCTCAGATATGGATAGACATATGCTCTGAATTGTATTCATTTATTAGGATATTATTCTATGTTTTCATAAGAAGAAAACAAAATTCTAAGCTTTCAGATAGGATCAATAATAATGCTTCACAACTGAAGATACTTTGGGTTTTTTCTTTTTCTTCTTCTCAAAAATAAGAACAATAACATGCCAGAGACCCCAAAGGGAAATCTATTGTTAATGGAAAAAATTGCCTTCATTCACTCTTTCTATTTTAGGGAACTCTTGCTGCCAGGTTATAATGAAAACATAAAGTTCTAATACAAAACTGATTAGGAGAAGGAAGCTGGGAAAAGGAAACCAAAAAATGCAGCATCTAATCCAGATGTTAGTATAGTGAGGTAGCAGCAACTGCATCCTCTCTGAGGTTGCTACTTATGGATCAAATGAAAAACATTATTATTTCAGGTTCTAAGATTTTTTTTAACATAATTTAGTTACAGTGTATTTACTGATAGGGCTCCATGTCATGCAATTGATAGGTACCTTTTACCGGGAGTTGAAGCAGCTGTACCTAATACACAGAAGGACACACAGGGAGGCTGCCAAATTGAGGAGGCAAAGGAAATATGGTTCAAACAAAAGAACAGAACAAAACCCTGGAAAAAGAACTAATGGAATGGAGACAGCTAACTTATCAGATACAGAGTTCAAAACATTGGTGATCAGGATGTTCAAAGAACTCATTTAGTAAGGAGCAGCATAAAAGAAGAAATGAAGGTTACACCAAGTGAAAAAGAAAAATCTACAAGCCCTGGCTGGCAGCACAGTGGATAAGGCACTGGCCTGCGAACCCAAAGGTCACTGGTTCAATTCCCAGCCAGGGCAACATAACTAGGTTACAAGCTAGGTCTCCAGCCAGGTCCGTAGCGGGAGGCAGGTGAAAGGCAACCATACATTGATGTTTCTCTCCCTCTCTTCCTCTCTTCCTTCCCTTCTCTCTGAAAAATAATAAATAAAATCTTTTTTAGAAAAGAAAACAAGAAAAATCAATAGGGAACCAACAATGAAGGGACGGAAGCTGGGATTCAAATCAATAATGTGGAACATCAGGAAGAAATAAACATTCAACCAAAACAGAAAGAAAATAATCCAAAAAAATAATAATAACAGGAATGTAGTATAAGAAGACTTTGGGGCATTTCCAAATGTGCCACTATCTGAATCATAGGGGTGCCAGAAGGAGAAAAGGAAGAGTAAGAACTGGAAAAGTTATGTGAAAAAATAATGAAAGAAAACTTCCCTGATTTGGTGAAGGAAATACACGTCCAGAAATCACAGAGTCCCAAGCAAGTTGGATCCAAGAGGACCAACACCAAGATACATCACAATTAAAATACCAAAGGTTAAAGACAGAGAATCTTCAAAGAAGCAAGAGGAAAGGGAAGCATTGCCTACTAAGGAGTCCCCATTAGACTATCAGCTGATTTCTCAAAAGAAACTTTTGAGGCAAGAAGTGGCTGGCAAGAAGTATTCAAAGTGATGAAAAGCAAGGACCTACAACCAAGACTACTCTGTTCAGCAAAGGTGCCATTTACAATGGAGGGGCAGATAAAGTACTTCTTAGACAAGGTAAAACCAAAGCAATTCATCATCACCAAACCATTATTACATTAAATGTTACAGGGACTATTTAAGAAAAAATGGTCAAAACTATGAACATTAAAAGTGTAACAAATTCACAACTATAAACAACTGAATTGAAAATAAATTAATAAACAATCTAAACAAACAACTAGTATAGGAACAGAATCATAGGTATGGAGATAATTTGCAGGGTTATCATCTGGAAGGGGGAGAGTGAGAAAAAAGATGCAGGGATTAAAAACATAACTGATAGGTACAAAATAGATAGGGAATGTTAAGAATAATTTAAGAAATGAAGGAGCAAAATAACTTATATGCATAACCCATGGACATGAGCTACGGGGTGGGATTGCTGGAGGGAAGGAGGGTACCAGGCAGAGGGGGAAAATTGGAACAACTTTTATTATTGATTATGTAGTAACATAATCAATAAAATATACTTAAAAAAAGATAATCTCAAGTATGGAATAAGTCCTTGATGATGTCTGACTCAAGTAATCTAAAGTTCTAGAAGATGATAGAAACAACACCTAAAGCCAATTTTATTCAAACTAGAAAAATCACCTAAAATTCTGTCTTCATATTGACAATGATTAAGGTAACAGTTTTCTTGACTGATAACATAAAAAATTAAGTGAGGGCTAAATCTTAAGAGTTTGTTGTTGTTGTTATTGTTTAAGATTCCTGTGTGACTTGGAAAAGATGGTTTACCAGTCCATTTGCAATGGGCAGAGGAAGGTTTCTAAAAGTAAGAAACAAATGAATCTCATAGAGAAATTTAACAGACAATAATTAATAAATTAACATTTAGTGACAAATGTTAAAGGGACACACATCTTAAAGAAACAAGAGGATAATTTTTTACAAATTTTTATTAATATATTTTATTTATTTTGCTATTACAGTCATCCCAATTTTCCCCCCTTTCCCTCCCTCCACCCAGTACCCCATTTCCTCCAGCAATGCCCCTCTTAGTTCATGTCCATGAGTCATGCATATAAGTTCTTTGGCTTCTCTATTTCCTTTGTTCTTCTTAACATCCCCCTGCCCATTCTATAAGCACCAATGTCTACTTTTTCTATTTTTCCTTTCATATTCAGAAAATTCACCATTTAATTACTGCCTTCTGTCAGCTTCTCAAGTCACATTAATACAAGTTTTCTTTTCATTATTCCAAAATGCCTAGATTAAATCATTTGTTTAAAGAATTGCTCTTTTAAATATGAATTGCAAAATTACCAAACACATGCAAAAATACATT
This sequence comes from Noctilio leporinus, assembly GCA_004026585.1. Taxonomy (NCBI): domain Eukaryota; kingdom Metazoa; phylum Chordata; class Mammalia; order Chiroptera; family Noctilionidae; genus Noctilio; species Noctilio leporinus. The sequence goes on from PVIW01004331.1 coordinate 109,120, forward strand.
ACACACATATGTATTTTTACATCCATACATATATTTAAAGTACATATTGGATTTTGAAAATTTAAAATATGTCAATAGCTTACATAATTATTACATGTTAAATGATAGTACTTTAGATATATTGTAGCAAGATTAAGCAGTTTTTTCTTCTTTAATACTTATTTTACTCTGGAATGCTATTTTTGTGAACTATATCACAGAAATGGTGTATTACAGAACTCACTTTTGTGAATGTTGTCCTAGAGATAGTGCCAACCCCATAGTAAAAAATGAATTTGATTTTTGAGTCAGATCCTCCCCACTCCAATAATACAACTAAACTTTATTTTATTTTATTTTTTTAAAGATTTTATTTCATTATTTTTTAGAAAGAAGGGAAGGGAGAGAGGCAGAGAGGGAGAGAGACATCAGTGTATGGTTGCATTTCACCTGCCTCCAGCCACAGACCTGACTGTGAGACTTGGTTTGCAACCTTGTTATGTGCCCTGGCTGGGGAATCGAACCTTCGACCTTTGGGTTTGCAGGCCAGCACCTTAACCACTGTGCTACCAGCCAGGGCTCAACTTTATTTTAAGCTACTGGAACTACAACTTATTCTTTTTGGAATTTTCCATGTTAAATAGTAGATTTATTTATTTATTTATTAGGCTGTGTTTATCTTTCAATACCCTCTGTTTTTCCTCTACATGTGTTTTACAAGTTGAAGCCTTCAGAGATAATGGCACTTGCAGTGCTCAGCTGGTCCCCAGAGTAGAAATTATTATGTCTACTAAGCTGGGGTAAAAAATAAAAACCCCTAGGATTTAAATAATTTTGTAGAATAGTATTCTAGCTATTTTTTGAACTTGTGGTTGACTTCCTATGTGGTTCTAAACTAACCCCTGAACTATTTAAGAGTCTGTTAAGGTAGACATTAGGTATGTTCCCATTTCAATAATAAAGTTTAATAAAGCATTAATTCCTTTTCCCAAGCATTCCCAGTTTGGGGGCCTTCATTACTGGAAATGTATATTTCCATGATTTAGTTGCAAGGAATCTCATCTAGTTTACATGCTAATATGAGAATATATATTGTGTATGTACACAAATCAGATAGTTTAGTAGTTTGCAAATTCCATCCAAAATGGTCTTCATTCTCAGCATCTTTTCTAACCTAAAGATTGACTGATTTCACAACACGCCCATGACCAGTTGGTTGCTATTTAAAACATAGATTGCTAACAAAATCTATATATTATACACCCACAAATAAGCACATATTTTGTAACAGTGAATAAGAAAGATAGCATGTCTTCTATGTAATACACATCCACATTTTCTTAGGTTTTTCTTCTTCCTTAACTGCATTTGATTTTTCTGTTATTGCAAGTAACCTGATTTTCCCATATTGTGAAATGATTCCAATCTAAGAAAACTTAACCTGCAGTAATGCAGAGACAAGCAATAAACAGAATTGTACCTTATTTAGTAAAATCTATTTATAACAAGATCACTTTAAAGCATTCATAAGTTAACGTTGGTTCTTATCCATTCAGCTGCTGTATGTCTTTTGATTGGTGCATTTAATCCATTTACCTTTGTACCTGTGTTCCTGTCTGTCTCTCTTCATCTTCTTAAAGCAGACCTTTTAGCATCTCTTGCAATGCTGGTTTGATGGAGATGTATTCTTTTAGACTTCTTTTGTCTGGGAAACTCCTTATTTCACCTTCCATTTTGAATGACAGCCTTGCTGGATAGAGTATTCTTGGTTGCAGGCCTTTGTTTTTCATTGCTTGAAATATTATTTGCCATTCCCTTCTGGCTTGTTGTGTTTCCATTGAGAAATCAGCTGATAACCTTATGGGAGCCCCCTTGTATGTTATTAGCTGTTTCTCTCTTGATGCTTTTAGGATTCTCTCTTTGTGTTTGAAATTTGCCATTTTCATGATGATGTGTCTTGGAGTGGGCCTGTTGGGTTCATCATCCTTGGCATCCTCTGTGCTTCCTGAGTTTGCATGACATTTTCTCTCCTCAAGTTAGGGAAGTTTTCTGTCATTACTTTTTCAAAGTTTTCTATCCTTTGCTCCTCCTCTTCTCCTTTTGGTATCCCTATAATATAGATGTTATTATGTTTCATGTTGTCCTGCAACTCTCTTAAAACCTCTTCATTCTTTTTTAATCTTTTTTCATTTTGTTGCACTTCCTGGGAATTTTTTCTACATTGCCCTCCAGCTCGATGATCTGATCCTCTGCTTTCTCTAGCCTGTCTTTGATTCCTTCTACTGTGTTCTTCAATTCAGAAATTGTATTCTTCATTTCCTCCTGGCTCTTATTGATGGCTTCTACTTCCTTTTTAATGTTGGTGCAGATCTCAGTAAGTTCCTTGTAATTTTCCTGGAGTTCTCTGTAGTTCCCTTGGAGTTCTTCATAGTACCCCTGAAGTTGGTAGTTTTCTTTGAACTCTCTGAGCTCATTGAGTTTCTCTATCATTATTTTGAATTCCATGTCTGAGAGTGAGCTTGCCTCTGTTTCATTTTGCACTCTTCCTGGGGATTCCTCCTTTCCATTTGCTGAGGGTTTATTTCTTTGTCTCCCCATTTTAGGTGACTCTTGTTTGTTTCTTCTTCTTGGATTCATCTGCTTTGACTTACTGTCTTAATGGTGTGACCTTCTGTGGTGTAGAGGTGCACTTTTTTTACTTCCTGAATCTGTGCTTGGTGATGTCAGCTTGTGTCCCAGGCTGGGCCTAGCCAGCCAGTAGGAGACTACCAGAGATCCCACTGTTTTTGTCTCAACTAGTTTGTTAATCCAATCAGTCTGATCAACGGTCAGTTTTAGGCACCTTTGGGCAGGACAGATGAATTCAGTTGTTAATCCAATCAACCTGTGATCTGAGGTCAGGTTTAGGCACTGCTGGGTGGAGCAGATTAATTCATATGGATGGGGCTGTAGCTTTCCCTCAGGCTCCTGCCCTTTGGAGAAAAGTGCTGCTGGCTGTATGGGGGGTGGGTCAGTACTGGAAGCACAGGCTGCTCCCTCAACTCTCCCCCTAAAACCACTGACCCAAACCCTCTTTAAGTATCTCTAGTCCACTGTGCCCTCCCTCTGCTGGAGCCCTGGGTAGATGGGTGCCTCTGTATTTTCATGCTTGGTTGCTTTAAGAATTCAGTCTCTCTGTCAAGCTGGCTAAACCTGGCAGCTCTTTTGCTTTTCACTGCTGGGTGCTGTTTACTCTCAGCTTTGTTGCTGTAGGCTGGAAAGCCCAGTTGGGGGTTTAGATCCCACCCTTCTCAGGTGGAACCTTCAGCTACTGAGGTGTTTCTCCATCCCTTCAGTTGCTGCTGGTAGGAGCCCCGCCAGCCTCTTGCCAGCCTCTTGTGTCTCTGCACTCCCTACCAGTCACGTTGTGATGAATTAGCTTTTCTGTTCTGTCCGTGGTTATATAAGACTTCTCTCCAGTTGGTGTCCTGTTGGTTATTCTGGATGATTTCTCCCCAATTAAGGTGTAATTTCAGTTTGGGGTTGGGAGGAGATGGTGTAGCTCCACTTACTCCTCCACCATCTAGGTTCTTCTCTAAGAATAATCTTTTGAGTATATCTGTTTTAGCCATTTCATAACCTTTGAGAATGCATTTTTTTGAGAAGCAGGCATAAAACTCCACAGAATTAAAAATAATTCCTTTGAACGGCTTTGCATAGTCTGTAATTCCATGCCTTTCTGGGCAGTTGATGTGAATGCTTGCTCTTCTGCATGCTCCCAGTAAGAGAGGGTGTTTTCAGAGCTATCGTTTATCCTCTGTTACTGGTGGCTGGCAGGCGTCCCTCATGCCTGACAGTGTTTACATTGTTTACATTTACATTTATTACAAAATTTTGGGATGGTTTTGTTAAAGTACTTGGTTGGAATTCCATATAAAGTAACATTATAAATTGTCCTAAGTTTGTAATTTTCCCAAATACAATAATGTAAATTTACTTAAGTTAATGCTTGTTTGGGTCATAATATGGTAATGCATTATATTTTGCCACTAGAAATTTTGTCTTAGTGTCTATTCCTCCTGAAACAGACTTTGAGCCAAGGCGCTCAGTGCAAGTGGCTGATTTGAGAACTTGCAGGATACCTCAATAGGAAAGGCATTCAGTCAAGGCTGTGGTGGAAGATTGGGAATATTTGAAGATGAAATCCGGAAATTAGTGTAAAACACATGCCTGAGAATGATCATTCCTGAGGAGTGCAGAGTCACACACCAATCCCTGCCACTTCTTAGCTGATGGCTTCATTCTCATGGTGCTGACTTGCCAGCTCAACCAGCCTGCTGTTCATGGGCAGATAGGCATTGGCAAATCAGTGATAAAAGTGATGATTAAAACAAAATATCTAGAAGTGATCAAACAAATGTTTTTTTTTCTATTTTTTAAAATTATATTGTATTATTCAAATAAATAAGTAAATTACCGAAAATTAACAAAAACTAATGGTAATGACAATGAGTTAATATTTATTGCTTATGTAATCTATAAATGAAGGGATAGGGAATTTTTGTTTTCTTTATACTTTTCTATATTTCTATATTTTAAAACTACAAACAATATGCTTTGTAGTTTTAAAAATATAGAAATATAAAAAACTGAAATGCAAATCTTACAATAATTAATATCAGTTTGCACTACCATTGCAAGCTGTTTTCACTAGTCTCAACAAGTACAAGAATAACCTCTACAGCCAATTTAAGTTTTTCACACATATTAATTTTCTTAATCACTTTTATTAAAGCAAATAAATAAAATGCATTCATTTTAGTTTACATTTATAAAATAAGTGATTTAGAATTACCTATAACTTTCTACATCAGATTATACTGAATGCATTTTTTTCTGGGACTATTAAGGGTTTTTCTCAGTAATTTCAAATAAGATAGTAGTTACTAATAGCCTAAAATATGGACTCTGTAATATCTTTCAATAAGTTAACATTATAATATGTGTGGGGGTCACAAGGAATTTGAACAATGTTTGTTTAATCTATATTCAAAAAATTCATGTATTATCAATCTATTGCTGATTCATAGACAAATATGAAACTTATGAGCACAAGATTTATGCCCATTTATTGTTTCTAAAACTGAAAAGCAAATCTTACATAGTTCAAAAATTAATTAATATCAGTTTGCACTAGTACCATAATCTATGTTTTTACTAGTCTTTAAGGGGTGGAACACACCTTTGAACTTTACCTCTCTATTCCTGAGGCCATGGCTAAAGATGTTTAGCTCTGGAGTCCTAGTAAACATCTTGGGCCATAAAGTGGAAGTTTCCTTCTGAGGACAGCAAAACACAAGGCAAAAGTGGGAGGTGCATATTTGCATGTTTTAGAGCCACTATATTAGTCCTATGCTGTCTACTGGAAGGCTTGCTATTCATGAGAGAAAAATAAACTTCTTTCTTGTTTAAGTAACTGGGTTTTTATTTATTTGTTTGATTTAACCAAACCCAACCCCAAGTGACACATAGCTTCATTGTTGTTCTGTCACTCTTTGTCAGAAATTTTAAATGAAAAGCTTTTTTTTTTTTTTTTTTTTTTGACCAGAACAACCTCAATAGATATTCCAAGGTCAATGTTTGGAGACCTCAAAAATCAGCATTCACAAGGTAAATCTTATTTTCAGGGAATGGGATAGCATTCTTTTTTTGGGGGGGAGACATTTATTGCAGGATGATAATACAAGATGTTCAGCAATACAAGCTTGCTCAGCCATATACAATAGATAGGTCAAAAAGGTTATCTCTGATAATCTCCTGCTATGGGCAGGGCCCCTAATTTAAGTCTTCTAGGCAGTTAAGGGGGGGAAGGCAGAAGTTTTTCTTTTTCTTTTCTTTTTTTTAAAATTTTATTGTTGTTGTATTACATCCATCCCCTTTTTGTTCCCCTCTGTCCCCCTCCCCACCCACCCATTCCCCCCAAAGTCAATCCCACCTGTTGTCTATGTCCATGGTTCCTTTATACTAGGTTCTTGTCTAAGCTGCTCCCCTTCTTTGCCTCTACCTCCCCTCTCTCCCCAACCCCTTTCCCCCTGACCACTGAAGGCCTATTCCTTGTATTCATATTCTTATAAAGGTTGCTGGCCAGATATTATTTCTATAATTTACCTATGTAAATATCATGTTATAGTCTTTGCTTTAATTTCACTCTATCAATTATACTAGGACTTTTCTCTCTTTTGCAAAATTCCTTGATTATGTAATACCAATACTGAAAATTAAAATGTTTCATAGTGGGATCAACATCAGAAGCTTTTGGGACCTGGAAATTCTCCATCAAACACATTTTGAAAACCACTGACTTTTTAAATCCAATATATGGAGGCTGCTTTTGAATTTGAATGATTAAATAGCCAAATTGGTATTTTTGTCAATAAAGTATAAACTGTGACCATTCTTGTCACAAAATATGTTGTCAATGCACTTTAGTCCTTCATCTCCTAAATAATAAGAATTTTCCCATAAACTCTGACTTTTATCTTCTCCTGGAAATAATTTTTTTTTTTTTTTAATAGACATGTTCTCTCAGAAGAACTGAATCCAGGTGTCACTGCTACTATTTTATTGCCAAAGTCAAAAGCTAGCAAATTCCTGATCCAAAGTTATAACTGCTAGATAATGCCTTACTTCAACTTGAGGCTGAATTAAATGAAATTGCCAAGATTATTGTCAGCTTTAAACACCAGCTGGTTGTTACTAGTCAACATTTCCTCCTCATGGCTCAAAGGCTTCTGGTTTGGAAAGCAATGCTCTTCCAGCTTGCTCCATTAGAATGTGGGAGAGTTGCCCTCTGCCTGGTGCATCCAACAGCATTCTCGCTGTAGCAAAAAGATTTTTTCTCTTCACCATCCAAGGCCTTATCTGTACGTGCCCTGGCCTCCTTCTTGGAAGGATTTTACATGGTGTGTAGATGAAGGCCTGGGGTCTACTTGTTTCTGCCTTCTCTCTGTAGTTAGTGTTTTTTTCTGGCTGGTCATGACAACTGGTGCTGCCCTAGGCTGAGCTAGCAAGTAAGTTACTCTGTATGGGTGACGTCATGCAGCCCAGTAAAGAACACAGTTCCAGACCACAGTGAACCAACCAAGCACATGTTGCCTACTCCTATAATTTCCTTCCCAGGTTCTACCCCAGAGCATCAAAATTCCACCCATAACCTTCAGAAATATTCTCTTTTTTACCCCTTCTCAAAAAAGTCACCATACAATTTGAAACTGTTGTGTTCCTAGAGATCATCTAGTTCATATGCCTTTCTGCTGAGCTTGTGAAACCTTGTAGATGGTTGCAGAGACCCTCAGAGGGAGAGGGAAAAGGGAACTCCTGGCCACTAACCCTACTTTCTCCATAGCTCCTCATCTCTGACTCTTACATTCTTGTCTCTTTCATAAGATTTTAGTAGGAAAAAAATGTTCCTTGGCCAAGGAAACAGCTTACAAACCATTAACTTATTTCATATCATTGTCACAAAGGAAATTTAATGAAGTGGCATTTTTCCTAAATTTATATACCCCAGGTACAAAAGAACTAGGGATAGAACTGTCTGTTTGAGTAATAGTTTCACTACACCTTTTGGCTTCTAAGTTACATACATACAGTTTAACTTAGCAGCAGCTATGATTCCACCCAAAGGAGTAAAAAAATAATGAGAATTTGAGAATATCAGACAGACTATGATGTTTTGTTGACAGAAGTGGGATTTTGAGCATACTGGGATTGCTTGAGCCATATCCACTAATATTATGAATAGTTCTGCGTTGATTGTGTTTCAATGGTAATAAAGAATGTTAATGTTTTTTGGGGGTGGGTGGCTTAAACTATTTTTTTATTGGTTAATTTTATTCATTATTGTTGTATTACGATTGTATCATTTTTCCCCATTGCTCTATCCTGCTCCCCTCCTTGCCTCCCTCCCTTAGTCAATCCCCAGCTTGTTGTCCATGTCCATGGGTCCTCCTCACTAGCTCCTCATCTGATCCCTTACTCCATTTTCCCCATTCTCCCCCTTCCCCCAATCACCATCATTTTGCTCCTTTTTTTTTTTTTTTTTTTAATTTTCCATGTCTCTAATTTCTTTCTGCTCACCTGTATGTTTTGTTCATTACTCTCCTATATTAAGTGGGAACATATGGTATTTAACTTTTGCAACCTGGCTTATTTCACTAAGCATGTCACTCTCCAGTTCCATCCATTCTGTCATAAATGGTAGAAGTTCCTTCTTTCTTTCTGCTGCATAAAACTCCATTATGTAAATATACCACAGTTTTTTGTTGATTCATTCATCCACTGAAGGGTTCTTAGGTTGTTTCCAGCACTTGGCTATTATAAATAATGCTGCTATGAACATAGTGATGCATAGGTTCTTCTGAATTTGTGTTTCAGGATTCAGTGGAATCATTTAGTCATAAGGCAGTTCTATTCTTAGTTTTTTGAGAAAATGCCATGCTGTCTTCCATAGTGGCTGCACCAGTCTTCATTTCTACCAGCAGTGCACCAGGGTTCCCTTTTCTCCACATCCTCACCAGCACTTGTTGTTTATTGATTTGTTGATGATGGCCATTCTGACAGGTGTGAGGTGGTATTTTCTTGTGGTTTTAATTTGCATCTCTCTGATCTTCCTTGGAGAAGTGTCTATTCAGGTCTTTTGCCCATTTTTTAAATTGGGCTCTCTGTCTCCTTGGTGTTGAGTTGTATTAGTTTCTTATATATTTTGGATATCAAACCCTTGTCTGAAGAGTCATTGGCAAATATGTTTTCCCATATGGTTGGATCCCTTCTCATTTTGTTGATGATTTCTTTAGCTGAGCAGAAACTTTTCAGTTTGATGTAGTCCTATTTGTTTTATTTATTTATTTATTTTTAAATTTTATTTCCCTTGTCCTGGGAGAGATATCCATGAATATCCATGAATATATTGCTGCATGGGATATCTGCAATTTTTTTGCCTAGAATCTTCTAGGATAACATAAGGTGGCACTGCTTATTTTTAAGTCTTTTATCCATAGAGTTTACTCTGGGATATAGTGTAAGTTGGTGGTCTAGTTTCATTTTTTTGCATATACCTGTCCAATTCTACCAATACCACTTACTGAAGAGGCTATTTGCACTCCATTTTATGTTCCTTCCCCCTTTGTCAATTTTCAGTTGCCCATAAAGCCCTGGGTTTATTTCTGGGTTCTCTATTCTGTTCCATTGATCTATTTCTTCTGTGCCAGCACTACACTGTTTTGATTACTATTGCTTTATAATATAGTTTTATATCTGGTATTGTGATTCCTCTTACCTTGTTCTTTCTCAAGATTGTTGTAGCTATTTAAGGTCATTTTTTGATTCTATATAAATTTTTTTAAGAATTTGTTCTAAGACTGTGAAGTATGATGTTGGTATTATAATAGGGATGCATTGAACCTATAGATGGTTTTGGGTAGTTTGCACATTTTAATGATGTTAATTCTTCCCATCCATGAACATGGTATATGATTCCATTTATTTGTATCTTCCTTCTTCAGTGTTGTGTAGTTTTCTGAGTACAGATCTTTTATCTCCTTGTTTAAATTTATTCCTAGGTACTTTATTTATTTTTGTTATTGTACTAAATGGGATTTATTTTCTAGTTTCTTTATCTGACATTTCATTACTGGTGCATAAAAATGTCTTTGATTTCTGGATATGGACTTTGTATCCAGCCATTTTGCCAAATTTGCTTATTAGGTTGAGTAGTTTTTTAGTGGAGTCTATAGGGTTTTCTATGTACACTATCATGCTATCTGCAAATAATGGCAATTTAACTTCCTCCTTTCTGATCTGGATGCATTTGCTTGCTTTTTCTTGTCTGATCACTGTGGCTAGAACTTCCAAAACTATGTTTAATAGAATTGGAGAGAGTGGGCACCCTTGCCTTGCTCCTGATCTTAAGGGAAAGGCTTTTAATTTTTGCCCATTGAGTATGATGTTAACTGCAGGTTTCTCACATATGGCCTTTATTATATTGAGGTATGCTCCCTCAATTCCCATCTTGCTGAACATTTTTATCATAAAAAAGTATTGTACTTTATCAAATGCTTTTTCAGCATCTATTGATATGGTTTTTGTCTTTCATATTGTTGATGTGGTTTGATTACACTTATTGATTTGTGAATGTTGTACCATCCTTGCAACGATATGACAAAAATTTTGACAACCTGGGTGAAATGGACAAAATTCTGGAAATGTATAACCTACCAAAACTGAATCAAGAAGAAGCAGAAAGCCTGAATAGACCAACAATAATTTGTGAAATTGAAGAAGTAATGAAAAAAACTCCCAGCACACAAGAGTCCTGGACCAGATGGCTACACTACACAGGTGAATTTTACCAAACATTTTGGGAAGAACTAACTCCTATTTTTCTCAACCTATTCCAAAATATTCAAGAATAGGGAAAACTTCCAAATTCTCTGTATGAGATCAATATTATTCTGATCCCAGGGAGGCTACAAAGTAGGTTTAATTTCTGGTCAAGGCACATGCCTATATTTTGGGTTTGGTACCCAGACAGGGTGTGTATGAAATACAACCAACTGATGTTTCTCTCTCACATACATGTTTCTCTCTCAAAGCCCTCTCTCCCTTCCTTTCTCTCTAAAAGTGATGAAAATAATAATAATAATAATGTCCTCAGGTGAATATTTTAAAAAATTAAAAATTAGGATAGAAGTGGATATTAAAATACAAAACAATACATTTTTGATACTTATCTGTACAACACATCCTACTTAATTTTAGATTTGATTGGATCAAATAATACACACATAGGTAGACAGATTTTGACTCAATACTTAAAATGTGTATATTTGTAAATAGAAAATTATAGTTTCTAAGGTAATTTATTACTTTGGACTCCTGATGTTTGACTTTTCCAGTCATGTGAAAGTATCTATCCAAGCTTTGTGGTAATTTTTTCATATAAATAACCTAAAATATTGCTGGATATTTAAGCTAAGTAAACTCAGTAGTCTATGGCATGGAAACACCACAGTTCATTTAAACACTCACTCATTTTAAAAAATCTGGATAGTTTCTAATTTGGAGTTACAAAGAAAGCTGCTATAAACAACCACCCACTTGGCTCAGTGGATAGGCACTGACTTGTGAACCCAAAGGTTACTGATTTGATTCCCAGCCAGTGTACATAACCAGGTTGCAAACCAGGTCTCCAGCCTGATCTGTAGCTGGAGGCAGATGAAAGGCAACCATACATTGATGTTTCTCTCCCTTTCTTTTTCCCTCCCTGTCCTTCTTTCTAAAAATAATGAATAACATCCTTTTTAAATAAATAAATAAATAAACTTCCATGTACAAGTTTTGGGATGAAAATAAGTATTTTCATTTTTCTAGTGTAAATTTTCTAGAGTACACTTCATATTTTATGCTAAGCTCATGTGTAGTTTTTCTTTTCTTTTTTTTTTAAGTTTTATTCATTATTTTTAGAGAGAAGGGCAGGGAGGGAGAAAGAAAGGGAGAAAAACACCACTGTATGATTGATTGCCTTTCACCTGCCTCCAGCTATGGACTTGGCTGGAGACCTGGCTTGCAATCTGGTTATGTTCTCTGAATGGGAATCAAACAAGCGGCCTTTGGGTTTGCAGGCCAGCACCTATCCACTGAACCACCAGCCAAGTCTCATGAGCAGTTATTAAAAAGTTGCAAAATTATTTTTCAGAGTAACTTCCATTCTGCCAGTTCTGAAGGAGTGATCTAGTTTCTCTGCTTATTCAATAGCATTTGGTGTTATCACAATCTTTTATTGAGGTATATACTAGTAATTATATTACAATTTGTCTTTGTAGTCTCATAGCAGGGTGTTTTGCAGAGCAAAAGTTTATAAATTTGAACAAGTACGATTTTATTAATTTTTTCTTTTATGGGCTGTACTTTTGGTATGTCTAAAAGTTCTTTGCCTATTCCTAGGTACAAAGGAGTTTCTATTATTGTCTCCTAAGTGTTTTATATATTAATGTTTTATAATTAAGCTTGTAATCCATTTTGAGTTAATTTTTGTTTAACATTGCTAATTTTAGGTTGAGGCTCTTTTCTTTTCTCCATTTCTTCATCACTTTATCTTTTCTATCCTTCCTCCCTCCTTCCCTCCTTCCCTTGTTTTCTTCCTTTCTTTCATCATTTCTTTCATTTTCTTATTTTTGTTTTTTGTTTGTTTGTTTGTTTTTCTTGTGCTTATGGATAGCACAGCTTGTGGACAAGATTATTTTTTGCATCTTTGTAAAAATTCAGTCAGGCACATTTATGTGGTTCTGTTTCTGGAATCTCTATTCTGTTCCATTGACCTATGTGTTTATTTCTCCACCATACTTCACTGTCTTCATTAGTGAAGCTATAAGTAATTCATGATATTTCTAACTACTTACTATTCTTATTTTTCAAAATCACTTTCATTATTCCAGAATCTTTTTCCTTTCTGTTTAATTTAAAATAAGCTTATCTATATGTATTCAAAAAACCTTACAGAAATCATGATAGGATTGCATTAAATCTGTATATCAATTTAGGGAGAACTGATCATTTTAACTAAGTATCTGTAAGTGATTAGATCTTCTATGGTTTTTTCATTAACATTTTGAAATGTTCAGTAGATTCTGCACATATATTTTTAATATTTATATTTTTATTTTCTTGAAACAACCATAAATATTGTATTTTTGTATTTTGATTCCCACTTGATCATTATTAATATATAAATATGCAATTTATTTTTTGGATGTTGATCTTATATCCAATAACATTACTGAATTTACTTAACGTTTCCAAGAACATTTTTTATAGCTTTCTTGGGGCATTTTAATTAGAAAATCATAGTTTTAGAAAATGGGATGGCTTTATTTCTTTTTTTTACCAATTTGATTTCCTTTTACCTATTTTTTCTGCCTTTTGTACTGACTGGAACTTCGGTTGAATAAGAATCATGGGGGCAGGCCTTCTTACTTGAAGAAGTCCTTAGAAAGAAAGTTTTTCTTTTCTTACCTTAGAAAGAAAGCATTCAATCTTGTTAAACTTAATGTGTTAACTGGGGATTCTTTCGTAGATTCTCTTATGGGTTGACAATGTTCCCCTCTATTTCTATCTTGCTGACAGTTTTTTAAAAATTATTATGAATGAGTATAGAAATTAGTTTGATTTATTATCTACAATTGTTATAACTTTACATTAGCCTTTTTTAAAAAAAAAAAAAAAAACTTCTTTAATTTTTATTGTATTTTTTCCATTTCCCTTTAGTCCTCTTATAATCCCTCCCCCAAGCAATCACCACACTCTTGTCCGTGTCCATGAGTTCTTTTTCGTTTTTGCTGTAGTGGATTGTTAATACAGCTCTAAGTATGGGCAAAAACAGTGCTCTTGCTGACACTGTGGCAGAGGAGAACTGCTATTATCCACAGTATGGGGCAGGCATCATCAGGCTCCTGCTGGGAGCCTGCTGGGGTGAGTGAGGAAAAGTTCCTAAATGGGCCCTCTGACACTGGAGTTTAGCAGGGAACTCCTTGTTAACTTTCTGCCAGGCTCCTCCTTTCCCACTCCTTTGCCCAGGAAGGGCAGGTTTTGCTAATCTGCTTGTTTTCTATACTACTTGGCATTTCCAGCCTGCAGGCCTCTCCTCAATCCAGTCTTCCAATATGGGAGACAAAAAGAAACTCCAGGAACTCAATTTGACATCTCAAATCCTGAGCTCCTTAGCCAGTCCAAATTCTTTTGTCCACTCCTCAGAGGCCTTTTGTGATTGCTGAAATATTTCCAGGTACACAAGCTCTGTCCAGAAAAAGTACAACCATTTTTAATATAAGGTGGTTTGCATAACATTGATGTAATCTGGCAGCCAAGGAGAATGGACTGGAATTTCCATGCATGAACAGTGAACAGTGACAATTTCACTGTACTAGTCAGTGGGGGTTGTAGATGTTGTTGAGTGAGCATGTGTACTGTGTGGCAGTCACATTCAAAATGACTAAGAAAGTAGAGCAATGAATTACATCAAAGTTTGCATTTTGGGGGGGATGGGTGGGTTGGGAGGGGGACAGAGGGGAGCAAAAAGGGGATGGATGTAATACAACAACAATAAAATTAAAAAAAAAAAAAAAGAAAAAAAAAAGTTTGCAAGAAACTTGAACATTCCTCCATGGAAACTATTCAGATGATTCAGAAGGCTACAGATATGGGCAACAGGTGATTGGCAGATTCATCATGACAATGCACCTGCTCATGCATCATGTCTCATGCAGAGTTTTTTGGCAAAACGTCAAATCACCCAGGTGACTCATCACCTTACAACCCAGGCTTGGTGCCCTGTGACTTCTGGCTTGTCCCAAAACTAAAATCACCTTTGAAAGGGATGAGATTTCAGGCTATTGATGAGATTCAGGAAAATATGACAGGGTAGCTGATGGTGATTGGGAAAACTGTGTAAGGTCCCAAGGTGCCTACTTTGAAGGGAACTGAGGCATCATTGTCTTACATACAGTGTTTCTTGTAGTTTCTTCAATAAATGTCTCTATTTTTCCTATTATATGCTGGATATTTTCTGGACAGATCTCCTCTTGTTTTATTTAGAGGAAAGGCACATGGAAAAATGAGCCTAGAACATTTTGTCCTGCCTCATCTTGTCAAGATATTTTATCTATCAATGTTCTTTCTTATTAAAAGCAAATCTTTATATACTAACTTTAAACTGTGAATGTACTTTATAGAGATGTTTATTATTACAATGCAAGTTACTAGTGATTATTTCTCTCAATTTATTTCATACTGCTGCTGTTGATTCATTTACTCCTATTTCCTTAATATCCACCAAAAAAGCACACTAATTTTATACTTTTGACCTCTGAACTTTGCTTATAAGTTTTGTACATGATTATCACTTCCCTTTGCATCCAATCTCCATGCCTTTCCTTTCCACAGATCTATGTGCCTATTGATGGCTAGAGCTAAACCATTTGTATTATCTCAGGAGTTTTTATTTTATTTTTTTACAAGTTAGGAGATTATATAATATATATATTTTTATGAAAAGTATTATTTTTAAATATTTTATTCATTATTTTTAGAGAGAGGGGAAGGAGAGGAGGAAGAAAGGGAGAGAGACATCAATGTATATATGGTTGCCTTTCATCTGTCTCTAGCTATGGACCTGGCTGGAGACCTTCCTTGCAACCTGGTTATGTACCCTGGCTGGGAATTGAACCAGCTATCTTTGGGTTTTTAGGCCAGCTCCTAGCCATTGAGCCACCAGCCAGGGAAAGTTAGGATATATTTATCCAAAATAATAATTATGGTATTTCAGAAATCTAAAAGATAATTGGAAAACTTAAAAAGATAAACCAAGGGTGAAATGAAATCCCAGATATAAAGGTACCACATTAATATTCATTATTATTAAGCAATGTGAGAAAATTTAACTTTACCTTTGCTTTTTTATTCAATTTTTGAGTTATCAGGGTTATAGGAACCATTACAGACTATTATGCCAAATATTAAAAATAATCTTTCAAACCCCTGCTGCCATTGTCATATAGTATCAGTGGGGTTTCTATATTAAATAATAGCAAATGATTTCAGATAAAATGTTTCTGCAATAGCTAGTCATAAAAAATACTTTTTACTACATGATGCAATGGTCATTTATAAAAAGAAAATTCTTGTCTAATATGTCATTATGAGACTTTATCTACTTACTATTGACTGCAAATATTACTAATATTCTAAACCTTTTTGTTTTAATTTTAAGAAACTCAATCTCCAATAATGGTGTCTTGTAACATTGATATATCAAGCACTCTAACCTTTACATTAAGCTGTATCATATTCTATTATATTAACTTATCTATGTCACAGTATTTGTTAGCTGAATCGATCTTAATTGGTAAATAATTTTTGCTTCATTTTATCTTTGAAGAATCCAAGTAAAATAATACCTTGAATTGTCAATGTTTCTTTTTGTTTATATTTGTATTTGAGTTTTGTTTTTCCAGTCTGTTTGGAAAGACTGCTTTATTTTTATCTTCACTATGTTCTAGCCACCAGTAACATGCGAGTTTAAAAAAAATCATTAACTAAATTGAAGGCAAAGGAAATGATAATACCAACTTCTTGGAATATGTTGGAAGTTAATTATGTAAGCTGTTTGAGGCTTAAGCTGAGAGACATATTATGGTCTCTGTATGAGACCATTGGGCGTATAACCATTCCAAGTTCATTCATTTTTTAAACAGTTAAGTAGATATTCTTGAGCGCCACTTGGCATTAGGTAACATGGAAAGAACAATGCATATTTTGTTGACTAAAACACAGCCCTTGCCCTATCTGGTGTGGCTCAGAGGATTAAGCACTGGCCTGCAAACCCAAGGGTTGCCAGGTCAATTCCCAGTCAGGGTACATATCCAGGTTGCAGGCCAGGTCTCTAGCCAGTTCCCCAGCTGGAGGCCTGAGAAAGGCAATCAACCATACATTAATGTTTTACTCCCTTTATTCCTTCCTTTCTCCCCCTCTCTCTAAAAATAATAAATCAAATCTTAAAAAAAAAAAAAAAAAAAATCACAGCCCTTACTTTTAGGGACTTCAAAAATTATAAGAGAACTTCTCTGGCTGGTGGCACAGTGGATAAGACACTGAGACACTGGCCCAAAGATCACTGGTTCAATTTCCTAGCCAGGGCACATAACCAGGTTGCAAGCTAGGTCTCCAGCCAGGTCTGTAGCTGGAGGCAGGTGAAAGGCAACCATGCATTGATGTCTCTCTCCCTCTCTGCCGCTCCCTTCCCCTCTCTCTATAAACAATAAATAAAGTCTTTAAAAAAGTATAAGGGAAGAATAATAGACAAGAAAATGAACAAAAAAATAACTCAATTTTCTTAAATACAAATTATGGAAACTAGCAAATGAAGTGATGACATATCTGACTGGTATCAGGGAATGGAGAAAGGGAGGCTGTGTTTCAATGGGTACTTTTAAAATGTTGCATTTCAGCAGAAACCTAAAAGATGAGAATGAGCTAGTCACATTGGCCGGAAGAAATCTTTGCTATCACAACATCCTCTAGATTACTTACAACTTGAGTCCCACAGACAAGTATCTACTAATATTTTACCTATGAACTTGTATAAATTTTGTTGTAAAATAGTCTCTATCATGTACTCCCAGTGTGGGATGGTAGTTAAGATGGTAAAGAAATTGCTCTTTTCCAAGACCCATTTCTACTTAGGCTAATTATAGTTTGTTGAATGCCTTAGTGATGAACATGTATTTCATAAATTTGAAGCCTAATATCTTAAATTTTTCCATAAAACAGTCCTCCTTTCTATGCTTAAGATATATATATTTCTATGAAGTTGAGCATGGGTTCTGTTCTAGCATTCTATGCTCAATTTCATAGAAAAATATGTATCTTGAGCATGGAACCCTAGAACAGCCTAACAGGTACAGAGTAAGCCACATACAATGTTTTACCGGATCAATCCTGCAGCTCCTCCATTTGAATTAACAATGGGAAGCAGTTTGGAATTGTTTCCTCTGCTGGGAAAATACTTAAACCACCCTATTACAGTTTTAAAGGGTGTCTTTGCTTAGTGTTTCTTCCCATCCTTCCCTTCCTTAACTGCTGCAGTAATGGAAAAGAAGGAACTCAGGGGACAACAGAAAACAATAGAAAGAAAATTCTATATCTCTGTTAGATTTTAAATCCATAACTTTTCAAAACCTTAGCCATAAGTTATGGAAGAAAAACATGACTTTCTCTTTTATTCCCCAAAAATGCCTAATACAGTGCTCTATGACAACAAGGCTAGTTCTTTGCAAATGACATTCCTTTATGCTCTTCACAGATAATTTCATGTCTTTGAGCTTTACTTTCCATCTTTAAAATCTCTAAAGTCCTTAAGATTCAACTAGTAGCTACTGTTTATTGTATACTTATTCAATATATGCCAGTTACTTATACACACACATTATCAATAATATATACACATTTAATAATAATAATAACTCTACACTAAAGATGGTATTATCCTCCTTCTACTAAAAATAAAACCATCTCAGAAATATTAAGCAGCTTGATGAAAGCCACACAGCTGGGATTGTCAAAACCAAACTCAATTTAAGACTGTTTCTTAATCATCTCAGCATGACTTTTAAGTTCTATGGGCTGCATCCACACCATAGCTAAGGAAGTACATTTTACTTTTTAGACAGATTTAGATTTCCGGAAATCTGAGAAGATAGATTATAGAGAGTTCCCTCTCCCTTGCACCATTTCCCTATCATTATTATTAACATCTTGTATTCATGTGCTATATTTATTATAATTAATGAACCAATATTAATATACTATTAACTATAGTTCATAGATTGCATCAGGCTTTACTCTTTGTGTTGTATAGTTTTATGTTTTGTTAATGCTTACTTGTCATGTATCCATCATTACAGTATTATGCTGAACAGTTTCATGGTATTCAAATCCCCTGTGCTCAACTTATTTATCCCTTCCTTTCGATGAGTCATTGACAAGTCATTTTTACTGCTTTTGTAGTTTCACCTTCTTCAGAATGCTGTAAAGATGGAATCATACGTTAAGTAGCCTTTTAAGACTAGCTTCACTCACTCAGCAATATACTTTTAAGGCTCCTCCACAACACCAATGGCAAACCCAAGGCCTGTGGGCCAAATCCAGATCTCTACCTTGGTTTATCCATCTGGCACCTTTGGCCCAGCACCTTGTTTCTACCCAGCTCGCTGAACTGTTAAGGAGCAATTACAGTCCTAAAATTATATGCAGCCCTTTGAAGGCAACTGCAAGGCTACTGTGGACCCCGGTAAAAATGACACCCCTGCTCTACATTATTTGTAGCTTGATAAGTTATTTCCTTTCATTATGGAATAATATTCCAGTATATGAATGAACTATACTTGTTTATCCACTGACTTATTGAAAAAGCCATCTTGGTAACTTACAATTTGGGGAAATTAAGAATAAAACTTCTATGAATATTCATGTGCACAATTTTTGTGTGGACATATATTTCAAATCATTTGGGTAAATACCTCATAGCATGATTGCTAAACTGCACGGTATGACAATGTTTAGCTTAGTAAGAAATGGGCATAATGTCCTGGTTGGTGTGGCTCAGGAGACTGGCACTGGCATGTGAACCTAAGAGTCACTGGTTTGATTCCCCATCAGGGCATATAACCAGGTTGCCAGCCAGGTCTCCAGCCAGGTCCATAGTTGGAGGCAGGTGAAAGGCAACCATACATTGATGCTTCTATCCCTTTTTCCATCCCTCCCTGCTCTTCTCTCTGAAAATAATGAATATAAAAAATCTTTAAAAAAAAAGAAATGAGCTTTATTATGTCAACTTCTTTCATAAAATTATTGAATATTCTGTCAATAAATGTTGTCTGTGTTTTTTTACTCCTCTACTATTGCAGTTAGTAGCTGTTTTCTCAAACTATTGAATCCCTCCAAAAAGGCCTCATAATCAGAAAACCAAAACAAAATTTAGTTATACTTCCTTTGAGTGGTGACCCAAACTTTATTTTTTCAATCACTTTTCTAATTTGTAAATCCAAGATTAAAATAAAAATTGATCTTTCAGCACCTTTTAATTTACTTTTTATTGCTTTAAATACCCTGCACTTTGTCAACCTGACTTACTCTTTGCAAGTCTTACCTGAGAGATTAATTATCATTCTGTTTCTGATGTTTGGTAACCAGTCCTCACACATGGTGGTTGCACCTGGCTGTACTTTTGGCCTATAACCCAGGACACTGACCCAAATCTAGGTCTGCTGAACCTTTCTACCAAGGCTAAGAAGTCAAAGACAACAATTGTCTTTATAATTGACTACTTTATATTATGAACAATGGATTCATAGGTAACAAAAAGACATGTAATAAGTGATAGAATACAAATTCAAAATTGTGACACTTAAGAAGAACCATAAAAAAATAAGTTGAAATTGAACTGGGATACTTATGGATGTTTATATTTGTTTATTTTGGATTTTAAAATGCTATCAAATATATTATAGGTCAGATTTGGTATATTATTAAAAAGTATTAGGTGATTAGTAATCTCAAATTAAACCAGCATATAACTACTGGAAAAAATATTTGTATAATAATAGTGAAAGTACCATGCACTGTCCAAAAATGAAAATAGCCTCTGCATGTTAAAATAAAAAAAGAAAACATTGACAAAGTAGAATATTTCTAGAGGAATATTCATGACATGTTGATATGCCTGAAAACCTTATTCCTCACTAAAGTAAAATAAGCAAAAATATTTTTCAACATGAAGAATATTAATTTTTCCAGGGTAGCAATAGCAATTTATATATATTTTGAAAGACTCATATATTTTGAAGAAATATTTTATATATTTTGAAAGATAATATAAATATATTACCTATTACTAGAGAACAAAACTTGGAAAACCTTACAGGAATCTTAAAGAAAACATAAAGACAGTCAGAGCTGGAGTAGGTTACAACATGAGAAACTGAATTCCTATCCCTGATAATTTTCAAGATAAAGAAGACACAGAGGTTCTGGAAAGATGGTGGAGGAGTAAGTGGAGCTACACCAATCTCCTCTCAGGTTGCAGCTGGAATTACTTTTTTGAAGAAAAAGTCAGCTGGAATTACCAATGGAACACCAGCTGGAAAGAAGTCCTATAACCACAGACAGAACAGAAGAGGATGCTTCATCACAATGTGACTGGTAGGAACTGCAGAAACATGAGAGGGCTGACTGGGCCCCCACCGGAGGCAGCAGCCAAAGGGACGGTGCCAGGGGCTCCACTTGAGAAGGGTGGGTTCTGGTCCCCCAGCTGGATGTCTCAACTATAGCAACACAGCAGAGAGTAGAGCAGCATCCAGCTGAGAAGGGCAGAAAGCAGTGGAGTTTACTAGCCTGAGAGAGCCCTGGAGACAGAGAACTACTAGGGTGACCATAGCACACTACATTGGCACCCACCTTCCCTGAGCTTCAGCAGAGGGAGGGCAGAGAGGACTGGACATATGTGGGGAGAGTTTGAAGTGATGGTTTGGAGGAGAGAAGTAGGGAGGTGGCTGTGGGGATCCCGGTGCTGAATCATCGTCTACACCTCTGGTGGACTGCACTGTACCAAGCAGCTTTCCTATGTGCAGCCCTCAGAGCCCCACCTACTGGAAGCAATCTGCCCCACCCAGCTATTTCTGAACCTGGTGCCTGATCACAATTCTTTGATTTGTATCTACAGAAACCTCTCCTGCCCTGTCCTGTCTGAGCATAGATACAATAGTTGGCACCTGAAGAGATATCTCTTGCCCAGCAGCTCCTGGGCCTGGCAGCTGATTACAAACTCTCTGACTTACAGCTGGGTCAGTAAATCAACCCCACACAGTGGCAAGTGAGGCTGGTGGCTGAGTTGGTCTATGCTACTCAGTGGCCCCTGGGCCTGGAGGTTGATCAAAAATTCATTGATTTACATCTGAATCTGTCCTACCAGGCTACTCCTGAGCTGGTGGCTGTTCCATTGGATTACAATTGAATCTCTCTGTCTAGCCCAACAGGGCATGAGTTTGGTAGGTGATTCATTGATTTACAGCTGATTTGGTCTGTACCCTCAAGCTGCATCTGAGCCTGGTGGTGGATCACAGTTTGATTGGATTACAATGAAACCTAAAAATGAAGAGAAAAAGAAACAGTCCATCACCAAAAGAAAAGGAGGAATGCCCAGAAAAATCACTAAATGAAACAGAGTTAAGCAAACTATCAGATATGGAATTCAAAATAATGATAATAGAGAAGCTCAATTAGCTCAGTGAGCTCATAGAAAACTACAAACAACTCCAGGGGAATGACAAACTACTCCAGGAAAGCTACAAGGAACTTATTGAAAACTACACCAGCATTAAAAAGGACATAGAAACTATTAGTAAGAGCCAGGAGGAAATGAAGAATACAATTTCTGAATTGAGGAATTCAGTAGAATGAATCAACGGCTGGTTAGAGGAGCAGGGAACTGGATCAGTGAGATGGAGGACAATGTAGAAAAATATTCCAAGACAGTGCAACAGAATAAAAAATATACTGAACAAAAATGAAGAGATTTTGAAAGAGTTGTAGGACAACATGAAACAAAATAATATTTGTATCATAGGGATACCAGAAGGAGAAGAGAAATAATGAATGGAAAATCTCTTCAAAAAAGTAATGATAGAAACCTTCACTAACATGATGAGTGAAAATGTTACTCAAGTTCAGGAAGCAAAGGGGGTCCCAATGAGAATGAATACAAACTGTAAGACACATCACAATTAAAATGGTAAATTTCAAAGGCAAAAAGAGAATGCTAAAAGCATCAAGAGAGAAACAGCAAATAACATATAAGGGGGCTCTGATAAGGTTACCAAATAATTATTCAACAGAAACAATACAAGCCAGGAGGGATTGGCAAAAAATATTCCAAGTAATGGAAAACAAAGGCCTGCAACTAAGAATACTCTACCCAGCAAGGCTCTCATTCAAACTGAAAGGAGAAATAAGGAGTTTCCCAGACAAAAGAAGACTAAAAGAATACATCTCTACTGAACCAGCATTGCAAGAAATGCTGAAGGGTCTGCTGTAAAAAGATGAAGAAACAGAGAGAGACAGAGAAGAACTCAGGGATAAAGGAGGGAAATGGCAATAAATATGTATCAATCAATAATAATCTTAAATATAAACAAATTAAATGCTCCAATCAAAAGCCATAAGGTAGCTGAATGAATAAGAAAACATAACCCACATATATGCTGTCTTCAAGAGACCCACATCAGAACAAAAGATCAACACAGATTGAAAGTGAAGGGATGGAAAATATATATATCAAGCAAGTGGACATGAAAAAAGGCTGAGGTAGCAATACTTATTTCAGACAAAATAGATTTTATGATGAAGACCATAAAAAGAGACAAAGAAGGACATTTCATAACACTTAAGGGAATAATCCATCAAGAAGGTATACCTCTTGATGCACCCAACATAGGAGCTCCCAAATATATAAGGAAAATCTTGGAGGACTTCAAGAAGGATATGCACAGCAGCACACTCATGGTAGGGGATTTTAGTACCCCATTAGCAACAATGGAAAGATCTTTCAAGAAGAAAAACACCAAGGATATTGTGTCATTGAACAATACTCTAAAGGAAATGGATCTAACTGATATATACAGAACCTTTCCCCTAAAAAAACAAAATACACATTCTTTTCAAATGCACATGGAACACTCTCTCAGACAGACCACATAGTAGGCCACAAGACAAGCCTCCATAAATACAGGAAAATTGAAATCACACCAACATCTTCTCAGATGAAACTAGAAACCAACCTCAAGTGGAAAAAACAAAAATACTCTAACTCATGGAGACTGAATAACATGCTTTTAAGTAAGGAATGGGCAAACAATGAGATCAAAGATGAAATAAAATAATTTCTGGAAATAAATGACAATACACATAGCCCAAAACATATGGGACACAGCAAAGGCAGTCCTCAGAGGGAAATTCATAGCACTACAGGCCTACCTAAAAAGGATAGAAGAAGCTTATACAAACAACTTAACCATAGAGCTGCAAGAACTAGAGAAGCAACAACAAACAAAGCCCAGAGCAAGTAGAAGGAAGGAAATCATCAAGATCAGAGCAGAATTAAATAACTTAGAGATTAAAACTTCAATTTGAAGAATCAATAAATCCAGTAGCTGATTCTTTGAAAAAAAAAAAAAAATACAAAATTGACAAGCCTTTAACCAGACTCATCAAGAAAAAGAGAGAGAGGACCCAAATAAACAAAATCAGAAACAACAGAGGAGAAATCACAACTGATACTTCAGAAATACAAAGGAATGTAAGAAATTACTACAAACTATATGACAAGAAATATGACAACCTGGGTGAAATGGACACATTTCTGGAAATCTATAATCTACCAAAACTGAATCCAGAAGAAGCAGAAAACCTGAATAGACCAATAATAATTTGTGAAATTGAAGAAGTAATCAAAAATCTCCCAAAGGACAAGAGCCCTAGACCATATGGCTACACAGGTGAATTCTACAAAATATTTAGAGAAGAAGTAACTCCTATCCTTGTCAACCTATTTTTTAAAAACCAAGAAAAGGGAAGACTCCCAAATGCTTTCTATGAAGCCAATATTATTCTAATCCCAAAACCAGGTCAAGAAAACCATAGGCCAATATCACTGATGAACATAGATGCTAAGATTCTCATCAAAATATTGGCCAACCAAATCCAGCAATACATTATAAAGAATCATACACCATGATCAAGTGGGTTTCATCCCAGGGATGCATGGATGGTACAACATTAACAGATCAATAAACATAATACACCACATAAACAAAATGGAAGACAAAAACCATATGATCATATCAATAGATACTGAAAAAGCATTTGATAAAATACACCAACCATTAATAATAGAAATGCTCAGCAAAATGGGAATAGAGGGAGCATACCTCAACATCATAAAGGCCATATATGAGAAATCTGAAGCCAACATCATACTCAATGGGCAAAAACTAAGTTTCCCTCCTAAGATCAAGGATAAGATAAGGCTGCCCACTTTCTTCACTTCTGTTCAATATCATTTTGGAAGTTCTAGCCATAGCTATCAGAGAAGAAAAAAGAATCAAAGGTATCCAAATTGGGAAGGAGGAAGTCAAACTGTCATTATTTGCAGATGACATGATAGTGCACATACAAAACCCATTAGACTCCACCAAAAACCTCCTTGATCTAATGAACAAATTTAGCAATATAGCTGGATATAAAGTAAATATTGAGAAATCAAAAGCATTTTTGTATACCAATAATTAAACACCAGAGATTGAAGCTAGAAAACAAATCCCATTTACCATAGCAACAAGAAAAACAGAGTACTTAGGAATAAACTTAACCAAGGAGGTAAGAGACCTGTACTCAGAAAACTATAGAACATTGAAGAAAGAATTAAAATAAGATACAAATAAATGGAAGTATATACCATGTTTATGGATGGGAAGAATTAACATCATTAAAATGTCCATACTAACCAAAGCAATCTATAGATTCAATGCAATCCCAATTAAAATACTAATGACATATTTCATGGTTATAGACAAAATACCTCAAAAACTTATGTGGAGCCAAAAATGCCTATGAATAGCCACAGCAATCTTGAGAAAGAAGAACAAGGTAGGAGGAATCACAATACCAGACATTAAACTATAGTACAAGACTACTGTAATCAAAGCAATCTGGTAATGGCATAAGAATAGACATATAGATCAATGGAACAGAATAGAGAGCCCAGAAATAAACCCAGGACACTATGGTCAATTAATATTGGACAAAGGAGGAAGGAACATAAAATGGAGTAAAAACAGTCTCTTCAACAAGTGGTGTTGGGAGAAATGGACAGCAACATGAAAAAATAAAAAATAAAACTAGACCACCAATTTACACCATACACCAGAATAAACTCAAAATGGATAAAGGACTTAAACATAAGCAGTGCCACCATAAAGGTACTGGAGAAAAATATAGGCAGTAAA
The DNA here is from genome assembly GCA_004026585.1 of Noctilio leporinus. Classification (NCBI taxonomy): domain Eukaryota; kingdom Metazoa; phylum Chordata; class Mammalia; order Chiroptera; family Noctilionidae; genus Noctilio; species Noctilio leporinus. Next base: position 134,748 of record PVIW01004331.1, read on the forward strand.
ATTTTAGATATTCTATGCAGAAATATGTTTACTGATACTTCTCAAAGGGCAAAGGAAATAAAAGAACAAATCAACAAATGGGACTATAGCAAACTGAAAAGTTTCCATTCAACTAAAGAAAACACCAGCAAAATTAAAAGGGAACCAACTGTATAGGAAAACATTTTTGTCAATGATACCTCAGACAAGGGTTTGATATCCAAAATATATAAAGAACTTATGAGACTCAACACCAGGAAGACAGACAGCCCAATTAAAAATGGGTAAAGGACCTGAACAGACACCTCACTGAGGAAGATGTACAAAGGGCCCCAAAGCATATGAAAGAATGCTCAACATCACCAGCCATCAGAGAGATGCAAATTAAAACCACAACGAGATACCACCTCACACCTGTCAGAATGGCAATCACCAACAAATCAACAAACAACAAGTGCTGGTGAGAATGTGGGGGAAAGGAAACTCTGATGTACTGCATGTGGGAATGCAGGCTGGTACAGCCACTGTGGAAAACAGTATGGAGTTTCTTTAAAAAAACTAAAAATGGAATTGCCTTTTGATCCAGCAATTCCACTACTGGGATTATCCCAAAGAATCCTGAAACAATAATTCATAAGAACCTATGTAAATGTACCAAAGTTTTTTGATCCAATCATCCACTGATGGGCACTTAGGCTGTTTCCAGCACTTGGCTATTGTAAATAGTGCCGCTATGAACATAGGTGTGCATAGGTTCTTATGAATTAGTATTTCAGGATTCTTTGGGTATAGTCCAAGTAGTGGAATTGCTGGATATTTACACAATGGAATTCTATATAGCAGAAAGAAAGAAGGAACTTGTACCCTTTGCAACAACATGGATGGAACTGGAGAGTACTGTGCTTAGTGAAATAAGCCAGTCAGTGAAGGACAAATATCATATGATCTCACCCATTATGGGACAACAGTGAGCAAACTAACAAGCAAAACAGAACCAAGTATATGAATACAAGGAATAGGCCTTCAGTGGTCAGGGTAAAAGGGGTTGGGGGGAGGGGGGA
>PVIW01004332.1:0-135744 GCA_004026585.1 Noctilio leporinus
ATTTTCAGAAAGAGGGGAAGGGAGAGAGGCAGAGAGGGAGAGAGACATCAATGTATGGTTGCTTTTCACCTGCCTCCAGCCACAGACCTGACTGGAGACCTGGTTTGCAACCTGATTATGTGCCCTGGCTGGGGAATCGAACCTGCGACCTCTGGGTTCGCAGGCCGGCGCCTTATCCACTGTGCTACCAGCCAGGGCAAATAATTTTTTTTTTAATGCTAGAAGAACAAAGACAATATCCATAAAATACCTAGCCCTCTCCAGGAAAGGTCCTGATATAAAATTCTAGGTAGAACGGTAGCCAACACTTCTGGTCAAAATGGAGACTCAGGTAAACATGCTTCACCTCCTTGCTCAACCATAGAAAGAATCACAGCAAGATCTCAAAATTAAGTAACAACCAGAACCATGAGAAACACAATCTATATGGAAGTCTGACAACCAAGGATTTAAAGAAGTCACACTTGTCCAGACAGGAAGAAGGGGCAGAGTCAAGGAAGTGGGGCAGCCAGGTGGCTGAACACAGTTGTACATTCCTGTGTAGTGGATAAAAATCGGAAGGGATAATTTGGCAGCATGTGATCCAAGCCCCAAGCCACACAGCCCAGGGAAGATAAGCCCCCAGTACCTCTGGCTGTAAAAAGCAGTGAGGATTGGTGCGGTAGAAGAAACTGATTTTCACAGTTTAAAGGGCCCATGTGATCTTAGAACATGCACAAACCCCAGGGCAGCAACTGGAATTGTCAATCGCATACAGAAAGTGGATGAAGTGACTGGAAACCGGAGGAGACCCTGGCAAATTCCCAGAAGCCAGGCAATGGCATTGTCTTTCTCCCAGCCTGATACCACAAACAGAACCACAAAGGGGTGAAATAGATGGCCCCAACCTGGCAATTACCTAAGACTCTGCATCACACAATTTACAGGTGCCTTTTCTACAAAGGCCACGCTACTAAGACAGGGAGTCAAAACAGCTCTACTTAATACACAGAAACAAACACAGGGGAGACTACCACATTGAGAAGGCAAAGAATATGACTCAAATGAAAAAAATAGAACCCCAGAAAGGAAATAAATGAAATGAAGATCACCAACCTATCATATGCTGAGTTCAAAACAATGGTGAGCCCTGGCTGGTGTGGCTCCATGGATTGAGCACCAACCTGCATACCCAAGGGTCACTAGTTCGATTCCCAGTCAGGACACAGGCTTGGGTTGGGGGCCAGGTCCTCGATTGGGGGCACATAAGAGGCAACAACACATTGATGTTCCTCTCCCTCTCTTCCTCTTTTTCTCTCTCTCTTAAAACAAAACCAAAAAACATTAACAAAACAAACAAACAAAACACTGGTGATAAGGATGCTCCGAGAACTCACAGAGTATGGCAAAAAACAAAGGAAGAAATGAAAGTTGAACAAAGTGAAATAAAGAAAAATATACAGGGAACCAACAATGAAGGGAAGAAAGCAAGGATTCAAATTGATGATTTAGAACAAAAGGAAGAAATAAACATTCAACCAGAACAAAAAGAAACAAAATTGCAAAATAATGACAAGTTTAGGAACTGGGACAACTTTAAATGTACCAACACCTGAATCATAGGGGTGGCATAAGGAGAAGAGAAAGAGCTTATTTGAAAAAATAATGAAAGAAAACTTCCCTAATTTGGCAAAGGAAAAACACATACAAGTACAGGAAACACAGAGTCCCAAGCAAGATGGTCACAAAGAGGACCACACCAAGACATACCATAATTAAAACTCAAAAGGTTAAAGATAAAGAGAGAATGTTAAAAGCAGCAAAGCCCTGGCTGGTGGCTTAGTGGATAAGGCAAACCCAAAAGTCACTGGTTCGATTTTCAGCCAGGGCACGTAACCAGGTTGTAAGCCAGGTCTCCAGCCAGGTCCGTAGCTGGCGGCAGGTAAACGGCAACCATATACTGTGTGTGGCTCTCTCCCTTTCCCTCTCTCTGGAAATAATAAATAAAATCTTTAAAAAAAAAAAAAAAAAAGCAGAAATTTATCTACAAAGGGGTGCCTAAAGACTCTCAGATGATTTCTCAGAAGAAACTGCAGGCAAGAAGGGACTGGCAAGAAGTATTCAAAGTGATGAAAAGCAAAGACCTACAACCAAGGTTACTCTTTCCAGCAAAGCTATCATTTAGAAAGGAAGGGCAGATCAAGTGCTTCCCAGACAAGACTAAAGGAGTCCAACATCCCCAAGCCCTTATTACATGAAAGGTTAAATAGACTTACTTAAGAAAAAAAGATCAAAACGATGAACAGTAAAATGACAACAAACTATCAACAACTGAAACTTAGAAACAAAAACAAACCAAACAGCCAGAACAGGAACAGAATCACAGGTATGAAGATCATTTGGAGGGTTATCAGCATGAAGGGAAGGGGGAAAGTAGGGAAAAGTTCAGTAAGAAGTACAAATTGATAGGTACAGAAAAGGCAGGGGGATGTTAAAAATAGTATAGGAAATGGAGTAGCCAAACTTTATATGCACGACCATGGACATGAACTAAGGCCCCTGGGGACTGCTGGAAAGAAGGGGGTACCAGGCAGAGGGGAGCTAAGGGGGAAAAATTGGGACAACTCTAACAGCATAATCGATAAAATATACTTTTTTGAAAAGCTTAAAAAGAATGATAGGCAAAGTGTTTAATGTTATTTCAATATAGCCAACTAGACTCTGAGCAAAGAATATGTAAATGGGAAATAAAATAGAAACCAAAATCAAGGCTAGAGTCACAATGATATAGTATCCTATATGGAAATAAGAGCCAATAAATAAGTGAATGAATAAAGAAAAATAAAGTAAATAATGAGCATTCAGCTAATTAACTACAACAACAACACAGGGAAACAGTAAGGAAAATTAAAGAATGAACTTTAAAAGCTAATACCAAACTAATACCCATCAGGTGCAAAAGGAAAGATTAATAATAACAAAGTTGAAAAGTACGTAAACCCTGAAACTCGCAAGCCACATATAAAAACCATGAGAATTATTACATTCCTCATTTTGCAAATATCCTCATTCCCTCACCCTTCCCCTTTAATACACCCTCCTGGCACGGCTCCAAAGCTAAACTGTCAACAACACAAAAATGAAAAAACATTGTTTCTATCCGCATAGACTTTATTATATTACTTCTTTTTAAAGTATTAATCCTTACAGGGAGAGAGATATTCTGATAATCAAAACATACAAAACATTTCCACTGCCTCTCTTCCCAATTCTTTACCTCACTTTAATCTGGCTTCCAGTCCTACATCCCTCCAACACAGTTCTTGCTCTGGCAATCAATGATCTCTATGCTGCTAAAACAACAAAACACCGGTGGATCACTTCCTTCTTCAAACATGCTTTTCTTCTCTCCATTTCTGAGACTTTTCTCTTAAATTCTTTAGAGATGAATCCTAAGCACTCTTCTCTTCCTAATCTATACATACCTTTCCTCTTGGTAATCTCCATTTCTCTGGGCATCTAGGTTTATTTCCAGCACTTTTGAGCATTAGCTCAAAGACTGCTTGCTGGATGACTCCACTTGTTTCCACACATCTCACATTTAGCATAACTAAAACTGAGGTCTTCATTCCACTCCCCAACCCAAGTCAATATCTGCTCCTCCTCCAGTGTTTCCATCTCAGAAATGGCAACTTCATCTACCCAGAGGCTCACACCAGAAATCTAGGAATCATACTTGACACCTCCCTCTTGCCACATATCCAACCCATTAGGTCTTGCCTATCCTAATTCTAAAATACCTACTGAACCTTTCTACTTTCCTCCACCCGCCATTGACTACAGCTTAATCCAAACCATCATTGGCTTTAGCCTAGATCACTGTAAGACATCCCAATTATCATAGTCCCCCCTTTTTTCTTTCCAAATTTTCCTGAATTTCACATTTTTTTTAAATCCAATAATGTCCACAATGTAGCCAGAATAATAGTTTAAAATCATGTATGAGGTCAAAACATTCATCTTAAAACCTTCAAAGGCTCCCAATTATATTTTAAAAAGAAACCCAAACTCAACACAGCCCTGCTTTAAGTTTCTAACCTTGTACTAAGCCTCTTCGCTTCCTCCCCTACTGTGTTCCAACCACATCAATCTCCTTGTAGTTTCTCAAATGAGCTAAGTCTTTCCCACCCCAAGGCTGTCTGTCCTACATGACACTGCCTTTTCCTTCCCTTTTCATCCTTCTTGTCTCTGCTTAAATATCGCTTCTTCAGAGAAACCTCCCCAAAATTCCAATATGATTCAAGTTCCCCTATTATCATCTCCCTTTTCCTTTTCCATCATGGGATTTTACACGCTTGGTAATTACACACTTACTGGTACCTTTTTTATTTTTTCTTTACTGATTCTCTCCTCCGGACTACAATTTCTATAAGGGCATGGACAATGCCTATTCTTTTCACTCTAGTCTTAGTATAGTGGCAGTAGTTTAGAGCTGTTTGTAGTTTAGAATCAATATAATTTAGGGATTAAGAGCAGGGAACTACGGAGCCAGGCTGCTTAGTTTCAAATCCCAGTTCTGCCACTTACTAACTGTACGACTGCCGGCAAACTGCTTGGCCTCTCTGTGCCGCAATTTCAACATCTATAAAATGCAAAGAATAAAAGTATCAATACCATAAGGTTGTTATGAGCATAAACAGAATCAATGACACAAAGCACTTAGTACAGTACCCAACACAAAGCACTTCAACAAGCACTAGTTCTAATCAGTTCTTACGGTATCTTCGCTACCCATCACAGAAGCAGACACTCAAAACACTGACTGAATGATTGAAAAAACAAACTCCACTATAATAATTAAATTGTTCTGTTTTAATGACAGAGTAGGAATATTATAAAGATTTAGAGAAGGAAACAAATAGTTAAGGCAAAGAATGAAGCAATTTACAACTTATAATGGCATAAAGAACCAACTCTGCTGGATTCTTAGTCTTCACCACCATGCAAAAAAAAAAAAAAAGTCCATTCTTCCAGAGGTTTACCCAAGGTCATTTGGTAGCTTTGACTTTTCCCTAAATATCATTCTTTTGCCTTTAATCAAGTACAAAATCTTTCAAGCACCAATCATGTTCCAATAGATGGTAAGTCACAGTTTAAATAGATGGTAAAATTTGCCCTGGCTCAGGTGGTTAGAGTGTTGTCGCATAAACTGGAAGATTGAAAATTTTATTCCTGGTCAGGGACACATGCCTAGGATTCAGGTTTGGTCCCAGGTCCAGTGAATAAAAGAGGCAACCAATTGATGTTTCTCTCCCTCTTTCTCTCTCCTTCCCTTCCCTTCTCTCAAATCAATAAGCATATGCTCGGGTGAGAAGTTTTAAAAACTGAATAAATTAAATACATGGTAAAATTCAGGTACTAATATTTTCTACCTGTTTAGCAAAATGTTCTTCTGTTCCTAAAATAGCTCTGGCCTGTTTTGCTACATATATTACAAAATCCTCAAAATTTTGCCATCTATCTTATATGTGGAACTCTTTCAGACACTGTTGCTTTCTAGGTTTATCTTTCCCAGTAAGGACTCTACCTCTTACGTTAACCTGAAGGGCATTCAGGGGAAGGAGGCACAAATTTGCTGTTTTAACTCCTAATTCCCTATTCAAGTTTTCTCAAAATACGCTAAACTTCATTCTAAGTATCACTATTATTTGTTCTCCTTTTGAAGGACATATACAACAAGTCCAGTCATTGTTTTTGTTGTTTTGTTTTTAAAGATTTTATTCATTATTTTTAGAGAGAGGGAAAGAGAGAGAGACATCAATGTATGGTTGCCTTTTACCTGCCTCCAGCTATGGACCTGGCTGGAGACCTGGCTTGCACCCTGGTTATGTGCCCTGGCTGGAAATCAAAACAGCAACCTTTGGGTTCGCAGGTCAGCCCCTTATCCACTGTGCCACCAGCCAGCGCTTGGTATTTTTTTGTGGGTTTTTAAAAAGATTTTATTATTTTTAGAGAGAGGGGAAGGGAGAGAGGCAGAGAGGGAGAGAGACATCAATGTATGGTTGCCTTTCACCTGCCTCCAGCTACAGAGCTGGCTGGAGACCTGGCTTGCACGCTGGTTATGTTGCCCTGGCTGGGAATCAAACCAGTGACCTTTGGGTTTGCAGGCCGGCACTTTATCTACTGTGCCACCAGCCAGGGCCAAACCATTGTTAATGTAACAAGAATGGTTTGTGTGACATTGATATAACCTGGCAGCCAGGTGAGTAGACTGGGATGTGATGTGTGAACAATGACAATTTCACTGTACTAGTCAGTAGGGATGGTAGACACCGCTTAGTGAGCATGTGTACTGTGTGGCTGTCGCATTCAAAATGACTGAGCAAATAGCGCAACGAATCTGCTTCTAATTTTGCATTAAGCTTAAACATTCCTCCACTGAAAACTATTTGGATGATTCAGAAGGCTGCAGCTACATGCAACTGGTAACTGGCAACTTCATCACAACAACGCACCTGCTCATGCATCACATCTCCTCTCATGCAGAGTTTTTTGGTGAAACATCAAGTCACCCAGGTAACTCAACCCCTCTACATCCCAGATTGGGCTCCCTGAAGCTTCTGGCTTGCCCTCCAAACTAAAATCACCTTTGAAAGGGAAGAGATTTCAGAACTTTGATGATATTCAGGAAAGTACGATGGGGCAGCTGATGACAATTCCAACAAAAGATTTTGCAGTGTTGTGAACAGTGGAAAAGACTTGTAAGAAAACTGTGCAGGCCCAAGGTGCCTACTTTGAAGAGGACTGAGGTGTCATTGTCCTATGTACAATGTTCTCTGTATCTTCTTCAATAAATGTCTCTATTTTTTATATTGCATGGCTGGATACCTTCCAGACAAACCTTGTAGTCTTTATCTTGTAATAATAACATTGAAAATGATACCAGCATATACTGTGCTATGTGCTGGTCTTTACATATATTAATTCATTTAATTCTCACAACTATATGATGTTCTACAGACAAGGCAAGGCACAGAGAGGTTAAGTAACTTGTCCAAGTCACAAAGCCACTAAGTCAACTAGGGCACTGGGATGCTGCATAGGGTGGCTGGCTCCAGAGTTAGTGCCACTGCTGTTATTCAAGAATTTGGGAAAACATCTCTGCCCTATTTTCCCTGGTGAGGTACACTGAAATACTCCCCATATCAAACATGCATATTAATCCCCTTTAATTCAGCAACATTTTAGAGGTTTCATTATGTCGTTGGCATGTATGCCTAAAACAAGGTAAATATGATTCCTGGAAGAATATATGTTTTATCCTGGGAAGCGGAAATAAACAAATGATGAAATCATGAAATGTGAATGATTCACCTCAGTTAATCATACAAATAAAAAAAGGATTCCACTCTCTGCAGTGATGGTTCCCACTACCTCACTTCACATTCTCTTTGCAGCCTGATCCAGTTTTGCCTTCCCTCAAGACCACCTACAGAGATTACTGATGACCTCCTTGTTTCCAAAGCCATTTGCTAATTCTCTATTCTTTCTTTCTTTTTTCTTCCTTTTTTAAGGTTGAATTTATTTATAGAGAGAGGGTAATGGAGGAAGAAAGAGGAGGAGAGAAACATCAATGTGTGGTTGCTTCTCACACACACCCCACCCAGGGACCTGGCCTACAACTCACACATGTGCTCTGAATGGGACTTGAACGGGTGACTTTTTGTTTTACAGGCTGGAGCTCAATCCACTGAGCCACACCAGCCAGGGCACCAATTCTCTATTCTTATCTAAATTGACCTCTTAAGGTCTGACTGGGGGCACAGTGGATAAGACACTGGCCCGCAAACCCAAAGGTCGCTGGTTCCATTCCCCAGCCAGGGCACATAACCAGGCTGCAAGCCAGGTCTCCAGCCAGGTCCACAGCTGGAGGCAGGTGAAAGGCAACCATACATGGATGTCTCTCTCTCTCTCTCTCTCTCTCTCTCCCTACCCCTCTCTCTAAAAATAATAAATAAAATCTTTAAAAAAAAATTGATCTCAAGCAGAAATAAATGCAAACAAGTAACAAGCTTCCCTACTTTTAATTCTTGGATGCATGAACGAGTGAAGTAATGGGTCAATGTTGATGTCTGTCTGTCTCCCCCCCACCCCCACTTCCTCTCTCTCTCAAATCAATCAATAAAAAATTTTTTAAAGATAAGTTTAATTATTGGAAGAAAGGCACAAAACAAAATTATATATTATTATATAAACACTCAGCAGATGCCTACATTTTTCCTCTCTCAAATCCATGACAATTCTCCTGAAGTCTGTTGCCTTATATAAGGCACTTCAGCTTATTCCCTGCTACAAATACACCTGAAGGCATGGCATGTATCTAGTGTCCAAATTTACTGAATTCAACTCCCAAAGAATAGTTATCTGCATGGGGGTGGGGGGCTGGGAGAACTAATTAAATTCAGGTCACGTTAGAATTAAAATATTAAACTCATCAGCCAAGCATGTTGGTATTTATAAGCCATAGTTATCCTTTACCACAGCAAACCCAGTGTCATCACACATTAAGTAACAGACAAATATTACATGTAGCAATCTTAAGTGAAGACTTCTCTTGTGATGGCAGCACAGTGGGAACCATAACTTACTGGGCAATATGTTGCAACCATAACTTTTCAGGAGGATTAAGGATGTCATGACTGATGGCCCCAATCCCTCTGTCTGTCATCACTGGATTGTTTCCTTCAGAGAACAGCCTAAATTTCCGTCTTTATCAGATACCTGGTCACCTCTGCTTCCCACCATAATTAACTTCGTAAGAGCAAGAACCCTCATGTCTACCTTTGTATTCTAGCATCTGATGAGCGTTCAATAAATATTTGCTGGACAAATAGAAGTCTGAAAAGGTAAACACTGAAATATAGAGTCACAACAAAGAAGGTTTGATAGGCGTATTTCACACCTCAGGAATAAACACAGTACAAGAAAACACTCAATGAAGAAGGGGAAAAGTTTAGATGGAGAAGTGGAAATATCAACCCTAAGAGCAAAGAAAGAAACAGAGAACAGGTTGAAGATACTACACTAATCTACTGACACACAAGCCAGGACTACCCAGAACAGAGTGGGTAAATATGCTTAGTGTCACTCCCCCTAAACATGTTATCACCTAAAACTCACCTTTCACTAGCGCTTCCACACACCCCTTTCCACATCAAATTAGTGAGCTCCTTCAATGGTGGTTTGATGTTTATCACCTCTATACTCCTTAACTGTCAAACATAATGGTGCCCGGAAAACACTAAGTAGTCCAAGAACCTAAATGACATCTGTTCATAGTTGCTGTAAGATAGCATAGAAGTTAACATTTGAAGAGCATTTGATCTTTTCAAGGAAGCTTTATGCACTTTTTCATAAGAAGTATTATGATAGAAGTATTATCTTTCCTACTATTTAAATACAGACTCATGAAAGCATTCAAAGCCTTGGATTTGAAGCCCAGCTCTGCTATACACTTGGCCTGTGATCTTGGTCAAATTATTGACTCTCTGAGTTCAGTATCATGGAGAAAATAAAATCTACCTGGAAGGATTACTAGGAGTATTAAATTAGATTAAACATGTATAAAGGACAATCACCTTCCCTGTAGCCTCCTTAAATAATTTGTAGAAAACTTCTCAGCTAGTTAAGCTGGTAAGCCTAGGACTTAAACCCTGGTCTCCTGATTCTTTAATCCGTTTTTTCTTACCACATCATTTTGGCAGACTGCCACATACCACTGGGCATATAAATCCATTCTGACAAAAACTGATCACAAAATTCTTTTATCTATCAGTAACTAATTTTAGTTTTAGAAAAAGGAAAAAATAAAGTAGATCTAATTAACTTGAAAAAGAGAAGGGGCTTTAAAAAATAAAATATAAATTACCCCCAAATCACAGAACAGGTTGTACCACAGTACTTTTGTATAAACAAAAATTATGACCAGAAACAGAAAGTTCTCTTTGGGTTTATGAGGGACAACTGAAGAAAGAAACAAGAATGACTATGATCAGAGGAACTTAATGGGTTTTGTTTTGGTTTTTTTCTGGGGGGGGGGGGATGGAGGGGGAAGTGTTTTTGTTTTCTTTTGTAAACCAAACTACTGGACAAGAAAATTTGCATCCCACTCCAAAATAGTTCCATCAGCCCTGACTGGTGTAGCTCAGTAGGTCAGGAATCATCCTGCAAACTAAAAGGTCACTGGTTCAATTCCTAGCCAGGGCATATATCTTGGTTATAGGTCAGGCCCCCAGTTGGAGACATGCAAGGGGCAACCAATGAATGTTTCTCTCCCTCTCTTTTTCCCTCCCTTCCTCTCTCTCTCTCTCTAAAAATAAACAAATAAAATCTAGAAGGAAAAGGAAAAATCTTTAGTAAGGCATAACTTTAGAAAAGAGACCTAAGTGTAGTAACAACAAAACCTATTCTCCAATTCTTTAAAAGATAAATTGTCAACATAAAAATGCCAACATTCATGAAAATCCTTGAGGACCACAAAATGTATGGATTCAGTATCAATAAGCAGCTTAAAGGAGCATGATCAAAAATATAAAAGTTTCATAAGCTTCTTAATAATGTTAAAAATATACAGCATAAAGCCAAGTTATTACTTTGCTAATGAAAATAACCACTTGTTTTCAAGTGATAAACATAACTCCTTTCAGGGCAAGTTTGAGGAAACACTCAAAGTTCACATCTTTACTAATCCCCAAAAACATTTTTATTGAAAGAGGAGAAAATAATTATTCAGTCACAACCTGAGCCTGTACGTTTCTGAAAGGAAATGCCACAAGAGAGCCATCATCTGACACTGACAGAACAAAATAAGCGTTAACCAAGGAAAATAAAAGCTAAGTGAATTAATATCACAAAGCAGGAGAGAAGCTGGTATAACCTCCCTGCCACAACCACCAAATTTCTTTTCCTCCTCAATTCAACATAAACTTCTGCTAATTATATCCTACAAAAACATAACAAAGTATTACTAACATTTCTTTTTGACACACACCAAGCTCCATTTATTATTTAGTATTCATTTGGGGCCACTGAGATACTACACTACCTCTAAATTCCTGCAGAATCTATCAATCCCCAAGGTACAGTGTCCCTTCCTCCTCTAAACTCTCTTCTCTGATATTAATTCTCCTCTACCATAAAAGCTTTTCAGAGAACACATACTCTAAGCCTAACTTCCTAACCTAGATTCTCCATAAAGATAGTCTAGTGGCTCCTCCTTTATCCCTAGGAGCACCAGAGTCCTGGTAACCAGGAAATCAACTCATAATAAAGGGTCCTTCATTTAAAACTGGCTGAACTCACCAAAAATATAAATAAAAATAAATGAGGAACAAAAATCTTTCCAAAATTCACGTGAAAGTCTAAAAATTGTTAGCCCTGGCAGGCGTGGCTCAGTGGATTGAGCACTGGCCTGGGAGCCAGGGGGTAACCGGTTCAACTCCCAATCAGGGCACATGCCTGGGTTGCAGGCCACGTCCCCCAGTTGGGGGTACATGACAGGCAACCACACATTGATGTTTCTCTCCCTCTTTCTTCCTCCCTGCCCCTCTCTCTAAACATAAATAAAAAATTTAAATTGTTAAGGGAATGTTAAGACGTGTAGTTTTTATCCAAGGACAAGGAATTTAGTGTATTTTTCCTTAAAATCATTCTCCTACTTACTCTACGTACTATGGAAATACTTATTCAACATGGAATGACCCCTCCACTGATTTTTTTTTTTCAGCAAAGGAGTTACACAAATTAGCATCATGACACTGACTCCAATGAAAAACAAAACAAGTAAGAACACTTAGTCTCCAAGATTTCCAAGTTGAGACAGAATGGAAAACATAAGGGAATTCCCAAAATGTTAACTTTCTATTTAAATATCTCAATATTTGAATGAGTGTTACACTCAACCTTTTTAACTCTAGTATATGCAATAACTAAACTACTACTCAGAAATAAAACGACTGTTTTGAAAACAATCCTCCGGTTTCCTTTGGATTCTTCTTAGAAAGAAAACTCCCTCCGGACAAATACCTTGACTTCAAAAACCTTGACCATCATATTAGACATTAACCCCTTAACATCATAATTTAAAGACTTTCACTGGAAAACAGGCTGAAGGGAGAAATAAGTATCAGCTAGAAAGCTAACTAAACAGTAAACACAATCTCCTATCAAGAAACAGAATGAAACTGTCATTTTTACTCCTGCGAAAATACTTAGAAAAGTAAAACTGACAAAAGATCGCACGGTCCCTTCACTTCTGAAGTCTCCTGTGACAAACCGATCTTCCTAGGAAGGAGGAACCATAAACAACCAAACAACAAATCGCACTTGAAGATCTGTTGGGGACACGGAGAAAGATACACCACAGCTCAGCCGCAGTTTCCCTACCCAAAGAAGGATGAGAACATCCCACTTCGCTCAGAGGAGCCAAAGGAACCTGGTTCCCGATGCCTAAACTTACGCGAGTCCGTTCCAAGGCCGACCTCTTTCGGGGTCCCCAGTGCAACTGAGTCCTGACAAGGGAGCCTGGGTGCCGGGGAGGAGAAAGGCAGGAGGGTCAAAGCGCACTATGCTCTATCCGTTCCTGGAAAGCGATTTTCCCCCACATCGGGGGTGCCAACACCCTCCCGAGACCCAACATCCCCTCCCTACCGAACCTCACCGAAGAGCCCCAGCATCTCTCCCTCCTTCCGGCTTCTCCCTCAGTTCCCCGACCGCGCCCCCGAACGCAGCCGGGTAGCTCCTCCTCTGGCCGCGTCTGGGCAGCCGAGCCGCCCGCCCACCCGCCGGCGCCAAGGTCTTCTCAACCAGACCGCGGAAGGATGCCGGGCCAGGCCTCCCAGGCTCCTCCCGGGCCTACCTGCAGGGCGGCCGGGGACTCCGTTTGCAGCTCAGCGAGGGGACTGAGCCACAAAGAGGAAGAAGAGGCCGAAAGGAAGCAAGGGTCCGCTCTACCGACCAGCAGGAGAAAACAGCCTGAGCGCGGAGTCTCGCGGATAAGTCAGTTTTCGACCCGGCGCCGCCGCCGCTCAGGAGACATCAAGCAAGAAGACGGCGCAAAAGATCACCGAATACACGAACGCCCCAGGCAGCAAAGGAGGAGCGCCCGCGCAATCGTTCAAGGAACTCCAGTCGAGCGCCGAAAAACATCGCCGTTCAATTCAAGGTCCCGCTCCAGTCCAAGGCGTAAATAAATAAGCCCAGATCGATCGTAAGCCAAGGACTTAAAAACCTGTATTTCTGCCATTTTCTGCGTCGGTTGCGGGCTAAGTTGTTTACAGAACTGGGTTTTTTTCCTTCAAAATGTTGGAGATGAAGTCATAGCACAGTAACACTTGTCTTAACTATAATTTAGCTACTTTCTTATGGACTCCCAACACTATCCAATTGAGCAAATTTGATACTTAGTTTCCTCATGGACCAGTGAGGTAAATGAAAGATTTTTTAACAGAAAGGTGGGTGTGTACACATGCACTTGACAGACGCGCAGAGAGAGAATCCAGACTGAAGAACAAAGTGAAAGGTCTTTTAAAGCTCCAGTTTAGTTCCCATAAGTGTAGCAAAAAGAAGCTGGGAAAATTCAGGGTTTTGTGGTCTGTCCTTAACGGAGAAAAATAAATAAATAACACCCTTGCACCTTCCTCTTTGTTTTCTTCCACCGGTGTACAGCTACAGGCAAGCTTCTTACATAATGATCAAGTCTCTAGGTTCAGAACCCGACAAAGTGTGTTGACATTTTCATTGTCACGGCAATAGCCTTTTTGTGGTCTCTTGGTAAACAAGCATATTCAGCCCAAATATGAGTTAATATGTACACACTAGGTACAATTCAAATAAATCGCATAGTCAGATCAGTGCAAATATGGATTACCAAGCATTAGCAATAATACAGTTTAACCCACCTCCCCCTAAGAAGGAAGGAGACTTGGAGAGTAAAGATACAGAAGGAAAACAAGCCCTGGCTGGTGGCTTAGTGGGCAAGACGCTGGCCTGCAAATCGCAGGTTCGATTCCCCAGCCAGGGCACCTGATGAGGTTGCAGGCCAAGTCTCCTGCCAGGTCCATAGCTGGAAGCAAGTGAAAAAGGCAACCATACATTGATGTCTCTCTCCCTCTCTGCCTCTCTCCCTTCTCCTCTCTCTAGAAGATAATAAATAAAATCTTAAAAAAAGAAAAGAAGGCGATTGGAGAAGTTGAAGACATGATTGTTCTATTTCAATGTTTATTCCCACTCAACATATTGCCTTCTAAGCATTGTTTTTTTTCCAAAGCATGATCTTAAAGATACGTTTAAATTAATGGATGTAATGCAGGGTTCCTACGCTGTTTTGGCTCATGTTGGTAGCCCTCTGTGGCCTAGATATATGCACACAGGGTGCAAGTAAAAAGCTACAGAGTGAAAGTTGATTTGGATCCTCTTCATTTCATTTGTTTAGCTTTTCTGTTATTTTTCTCTATTTACATGTATTCCCATGAATAAATCCTTGTTAAGTTAACCCTTTACTTTTCCATCCGTGTGTATTTTCTTATATACTGTGAATGTGAAATCCCAACTGGTACACTTGATCTTGTCTCCATATGAAAATACAAGTCTTTATTAATTTGGATTCCCTGAACAGTGTATCCCATGATGATGAGGGAAAATTGAGAGGTTTTTCTTTTTAACTCTGCTGGTCAGAGATGAAGCCACACCTTTCCATTTTTCAATGCTGCATATTTAATCTGAAACAAAAATGTTAAGCCATAACAACCTTTTTATATTTAGTTTGTCACCTTTGCTTTGCAGAATAAATACTGAATAACCAAAAAACAAACAAACAAACAAAAAAAAAAACACAAGATAGTTCCAGCCCTTAAGAGTTTATAATCATCCCCAGCCAGGGCAACATAACTAGGTTGCAAGCCAGGTCTCCAGTCAGGTCTGTGGCTGGAGGCAGGTGAAAGGCAACCATACACTGATGTCTCTCTCCCTCTCTGCCTCTCTCTCTTCCCCTCTTTCTAAAAATAATGAAATAAAATCTTTAAAAAAAAAAAAAAGAGTTTATAATCCAATCAAAATGAAAGACATTACAACATTAATTTTATTATAATTTATTGGGTTTTTTTTTTTCAAATTATAAGAGAAAGTTTATTTAGAAAAAGTTACAGAGGTGGTACAAGTGAGCCAGCTGGACTGCATAGGCTCAGGTAAAAAGTTACAGAAACAAAAGAAAGGCCTTTCGAGTTTGGGAGAAAGACAAATGTAACATACCTGGGAAAAGGAAAGAGGGAAGGGAAAGACACAAGCATGCTCCCAGATAGAAAGTACGCCTATTATTATTTTTAAACAGTCTCTTCATTAAGTCCCTGAAAATGTTTAAGGGATAATTCATATATGACAGAGATCATATAAAAGAAATGCAGAGATGACTAGAGCCTAGGTGATATCATTCAGTGTCAGGAACCGGGCTTCTGTTTTGTTGCTTTAACATCTTCAGTAAGTGCCTTTCAGGCCCTGGCTGGATAGCTCATTTGGTTAGTGTCATCCCAAACGTTCAAGTTGTGGTTCCACCCTCAGGGCACATACAAGAATCAATAAATAAATAAGTGGAACAACAAATCAATGTCTATCTGTCTCTCTCACTTCCTTTCTCTCTCCCTTCCTTGCTCTCACTAAAAACCAATCAATGCCCTGCCTGGTATGGCTCAGTTGCTTGGGTGTCATTCTGCAAACCAAAATGTCACCAGTTCAATTTCCCACCAGAGCACATGCCTGGGTTGCTGCTGGTCCAGTCCCCAGTCCAGGTGCATATGAGAGAGGCAACCGATCGATGTTGATCTCTCACATTAATGCTTCTCTCACTCTTCCACTCTCTCTAAAAATAAAATCTTTTTCCCCACCCTACATAAATAAAACCTTTTTTTAAAATATTTTTTAAAAATTTATTATTTCCATAGAGAAAGGAAGGGAGAGAGGCAGAGAGGGAGAGAAACATCAATATATGGTTGCCTTTTACCTGCCTCCAGCCACAGATGTGGCTGGAGACTTGGCTTCCAACCTGGTCAAGTACCCTGGCTAAGGAATTGAACCAGCAACCTTTGAGTTTGCAGGCCGGTGCATTATCCACTGTGCCACCAGCCAGGAAGCTGAGAGAAGAAAGGTATGTCTCCTACCATAAGGACACATCTTGGAAATAGCACACGACACTTCCCCTTATATTCCTTCCACTGGCCAGAAATGTTACATGGCACACTTAACTGGCAATTAGTCTTTATCCCAGGCAGCCGTGTAATCCACCAAGTCAGGGGCAAATGAACAGCGGGCTGCAACTAAATAAGCAGTCTCTTCCACATTCCTGGAACCAGATGAGGAGTGAGCAAATAAACTTTCATTTGCTGTCATCTGGGGTTGCGTTTCTACTTCTAGAATATACGCTTTAGAACACATGCAATAGTGCTCTCTCTCTTTCCCTTTTGTCTTTGTAAAATCAATAACCATATCCTTAGGCGAGGATCAAAAAAAGTTTTTTAAAGATGGCTTAGGCTTATTCTACTAGCAAAGTTGCATTTCTACAGATAAATTTCTTTGGAGAACTGTTTCCTTTCAAGTGTAAGTTGAGCTTCAGTGTGAGGATAGCATGCTTGTTCTTACAGAGACGTCTGTTGGACAGAAGAGTAGATCACAAGAGATCAGTTGAAATGCTCAAACCTACAGGAAGGAAGGACAACCTGAAAAAAGGAAAACAGGTGGGCTGAAATAAAAAGATCATCCTAAAATGCACCACCACTGCCTACATATAGATGTTATGACTCAATAAGTCATTATTATATTGATTGTTGATTATTGTATTTTCAAAGGATTCTCCAAGGTAGAATCCCCTTGAAGGTAGGACAGTAAAGGAAGGGGAAAGAAGTGAAGGGTATTGATCCTTACCTTGCTTTGAGCTCTGAGAAATAAATCAGGTCCAAACCTCGGATGAGATAATTAGCAATACTATGAGTCCTCTTATTAGGAAGTCCAGGAAGCAGAGTTAGGCCTTAGGTAGCCAAAAATGATGAGCCAGTTGTAGGTTTTGCTGATGCAAATCGATTGTTTAAAATTTTCTATTCTGTTCTTTTGTAACCTGGTCTCACAGCACTGTGGGATAATGTACACACTTTGAGCTAGATGGTAAAGTTAGA
Source organism: Noctilio leporinus (assembly GCA_004026585.1). Classification (NCBI taxonomy): domain Eukaryota; kingdom Metazoa; phylum Chordata; class Mammalia; order Chiroptera; family Noctilionidae; genus Noctilio; species Noctilio leporinus. The sequence continues at coordinate 17,196 of PVIW01004332.1, forward strand.
AACAGCCCAGAGAAGGACAGATCCAGGGAGGCTCTTTCTTTGTTACAATTATTTATACTGAATAACTTTCCAGCAGTGGTGGAAATAACAAAAAAATTTTTCCATGCATCCATGTAAAGTTGTAGGGTTTTAAATTGTGGATGTGTTTTTGATGTATATAAATGGTACTCAGATACAAAATTTTCAGCGATGGAATTTATCGATGGCTTAAAGTACATGAACCTTTTAAAACTCTAAAATGACAAGACATCAGTCCTCCCATGAAGAAAGTTGTATACTTAAGGTAAGAATAGGTCTTAGCAGAATGATAGATGCTTAATGTTCTACTGGGCAAACATGAAGATTCCTATCAAACAGGCTTTCTTTTGTTCTTTCTTTTTTTAAATTTACTAACTTGTGGTTTCAAGGTCTGCTTTCCTAGCTCCTATTTGGTATCCAGAGATCTCATCTCTCATACTTGATTATCATGAAGAGGATTTTAGATTGCAGTCATATGTTTTTTTTGTTTTGTTTTGTTTTGTTTTTGCTTGCTTGTTTTTCAAAAAAGCCTGAGAATTGTATGCACTTTACCTTTCTTCCTTCATGGCCATTCTTACAGTCAAGTCTTACTTAATTCTGAGTCCACAATTTCCTGAGTTCTGGGTAGGATCTAGAGACCAGGTGCCCTGGGCTGATGACATGTACACGCACAATGGTTAAGGCTCATTGATTTATTTTCTTGTCTTTCTCCTAAATTCTCCTCCATTGCCAGGGAGAGTGACTGGTAAGCTCAGTCCTTGACTTGTTTTCAGTTGCTTCAGGCAGGGATACGATCATAGTATGTCTATTATCTGTCTAGCCTCTATTCTACCTCTCCCCACCTCTTACTCGTCTTGACGCCATTAAAATTGTGCCTTGTTTCTTGTCCCCAAAGTAGATTAACTTGTTATAGATCCTTACAGTCCAAAGGTCAGGAAAAGAGCTCCCTCTGTTTGGTTAATTTACTTATTTTTCCTGTTTCGTGTTAATTTTAAAGTAAGAATATGTTTATGGTCCCTCTTTTTATGGTTTGGAATTGGTTAACCAGTGACGACCCAATATTGTAGTTTTCCCTTAATGTATATTTGGACTTTGCTGTCATGAAACATCTAAGGGCAAATCTGGAAAACTCCTATGCTGTCTAGATGGTCATCTCTGGGAAGGTGAGGCTTACATAAGACAGGCAAAATCCTTGACTCTCCCAAAATGGTACCAGAAAGACACTATAAACCCATAATAAGGCCCTTAAGAGGAGACTTCTTAGGCACTTATATAAAAAGCTGCTATTAGCAAATTCTTTGCAAATTGGAGGTACAGACTCTGATCCCTTCCCTAGGTTGTTTTGGGGAAAATGTGACTATGAACTGAAAAAATCCCTGCCTATCAAAATCCAGATTGAAAGGAGAGTAAATGACTATATTTGCAATTACTCTGTAGAATTTTTAGGAAATATTAATAAAATGCTCCCAGGAAAAAACACTGCCAGTCAATGCTCAGTCAGTTCAGCACTTAGAAATTATCTTTGGTATATGAATAAGACTTGAAATTGTTATTGAAATCTCTCCAAGATTGTCTTTCCAATTCAGACTTCATGTCCCCATATATTGAGTTGTGAAAGCCCCAATTTTCCTTTAATGTAGTTTTTAAAGGCTAAAATGCGAGGCCCTTTCCACAATTACACTCCACCCTGCCACTTATTGATACATGGATGGCAATAACCCTTTCCTCATGCAGCAGTCAGAAACAAAACTTTACAGAGCAAAATATCCATCTCAGGAAACTTGGAAAGATGGTGAGAGTTAAAATATTGCTTTATGAAAATGACAAAGCAAGCTTGGATTACAAGTTAAGCTTTACAAAGGAAAAAAAATGTAACAAGGCACCTCTATTGCACAATAATTAGAGCTAAAGTTTACAGTCACCTCTTTGTTGTCCACTCCATCTCAATGACTTCATTGTACATAGTAAGCTCAACCTCCTGCCAAATGGGCCTGCTCTTTATAGTGTAGGATGATGACGGAAAAATAGCATTTGGAGTAGAAATAAACAGCAGATAATAATCCATAATTGTTTTTAATCTTGTGGATGAGTCACCCTCAATTTACTTCCAGATTTCTCCGTCACCAGCTGTTCATTTCTTTACTTTGAACATTACCAGATTAACACTGCCAAAGACAGGTAGGAAATGATCCAAGAGGACAATTCGGAGGTATCACATGGTGAGTGGATGAAAAACTGGGAAAAAGACAATCTGCAGGAAAGTCTCTTTTGTCCTAGCAAAGGCTTCAAATGCATGAACCTAATTTGCACTTTCATTATTTGCATCAGGTTATTTCTATATCAGTACAATTTTAGAAAAAGATGCCATGGGGGATTATTTATTTCCCAGGAAATTCTGTCCATCACTTTGCATACAAGATATTCAAGTAGGTCTAACTTCAAAATTAATTTCAAGTGCAATTATGTTCTTTTTACCTCTCCTTTTTAATATTTCCATATGCCCTCTTTATTCCCTAAATCTTCCTTCAGTACAAGGAATTTCAAAGCTGAATGGCCATGCAGACATTCTAACATCACAATCATAAAAAAAGTAATCTATGATGTGAGCTGTTAAATCCTGGTGACTCTCCTCTGTCCCACAATTTATCAGGGTCTTTAGATCCCCTGTAAAGTTTAAGCATGCTATGTTATCTATATTTAACTTTTCTCTCTTAAGCCAAATGCATTTAACCCATTTAACTTCTAACTCCTACTCCAGGTTGGAAATAGGAGATTGGAGTCCAGGTGTTCTCCCTAGGAACTAGGTCTGAGTCATAGTCCAACTATTGCAGAAAGACTAAAGATAAAGGTTTCAGGTTTCACACTGTATCTAACATTATAACAACAGAAAACTGCAAACTCAGATTAGGAGCCATTTACCAGTATCAGAAGACCATTCTCCAATTAAAATTACTTTTTACACTTGTCTCAGATTATGCCTATATGGGCAGCAAAGTAGAAAAGATACATTTCATTTGAAATCTCCAGATAATTCAAACAAAAATATAGTGTTCTGGCTAGAAGCCAGTTCCTCTTTGCTTTGATGCTGCAGGTACAATCATACATGTCTGCAACCAGTGAGTTTCCAAATAACTGATGTTCAACCTGGAGTACAATCCATGGTAGGAAATTGTTATCCTGGTTTTGGTTTAGTTAATAAAATCACAAACGAATCAAGATATTCTGGTATAGCCCCAAGTCTTGTAAAAACACACAGATTAAATGGCAATCTGTGACAAGTATCCATACTCAATTATGCTAGATGATGGAACTGTGCGGGGATTAGTGAGGGGAGAGGGATGTCTGTCACAACCCCTTCTGAGAAGTTTTCCTCCTCCTCCTCCCCACCTTCCTCTTTCACATTAGCTAAAATGAGTGAGCACCAGCTCCTGCCGGATGCGGTCAGCCTCTAGGTCCAGGGACTCCATGTGGTCATACTCATCCTCAGGGGGCTGTTCCATGCTTCCTGTCGTTGGGGAGGACCAAACATCCATCCCATGCTCCAGGGAGATGTTGTGGAGAACACAACAAGCCAGGATGATGTGGCTGGACTTCTCTGGCGAGTACTGCAGTGCCCCCTTGGATCCATCCAGGCAGCGGAATCGGGAGCAGAGAGTTCGGAAAGTCTTCTCAATCACACTGTGAGTTGCAGAATGGGCCATATTGTAGCGATATTCAGCTGGAGTTTCATGAATGTGAACTGGGGTCATGAGCCAGTTACGGAGAAAGAAGGAACTGTCACCTGTGGGGAAGGCCCAAAGAAATAATGAATGATTGCAATCAGAATAAAACTAAAATGGAGGGGGGGAGTGGGTGGGTGGGGAAGGGGAGAGAGAGGAAGGGAAATGGGATGAATGTAATACAACAACAATAAAGTTAAATTAAAAAAAAAAAAAAAAAAAAAGGAAAAACCAGAACATGTACAGAGGATGGACAAGAAAATGCAACAGGCTCTGGAGCCAAAGTGCACCAGAAAAACCAAGAGGGAAATGCTGTGCTAAAGAAAAGGCATGCCAGAGTCACAAGGAGGTAGATATGAGTCTTACCTGGGGACAGCTTTGGTTAAAACCAACAGAGATAAAAGCTGATACCTAAAGAAAACCAACTCTGGAAAAATGTAGGAAAGAAGTGAAAGTAGTAAAGGAAATAAAATTCTTGAATTTTCTGATGATAAAAGGTTAGTAAAAACTATATAACATAGCAAACCAATCTTCAAAATCACTAAAGCTCAAAAAAGAGACAAAAAGAAAAATAAAAGAATTCTGCCATGAGATCTCAAAACACTTGTAAAGAAAATTTCTAACTTTACTATTAAAATGTCAGGTCTGAATGTACTACCTAGGGATTTCATAGTATTTCATAATAATTAATTCTCCTAGTGCTAAGAAGAATAAAAATAAAAGTCCAGTATCCGTGGTAGAGACCAGAATTCAAGTGTCCTGCCTTCCTAGATACTGCATTCACAGAACAACACCTTTGTAACAGGTAGAATTTTATGTTAACAAGAAGAGCATAGCCCTGGCTGGTTGGCTCTGTGGACTGAGAGCCAGCCTATAAACCAAAAAACTACTGGTTCGATTCCCAGTCAGGGCACAAGGCTGCGGGCCAGGTCCCCAGTTTGGGGCATGCAAGAGGCAACCACACATTGATGTTTCTCTCCCTCTCTTTCTCCCTCTCTTCCCTCTAAAAATCAATCAATAAATATTTTTTTTAAGAGAAAAAGTATAACTATAATGATACAAATAGTAATGATAAGGAAATAAATCATAAATCAATTAAAACAATTTGACCTGCCTGGTGTGGCTCAGTGGATTGAGTACCAGCCTGTGAACCCAAGTGTCACTAGTTTGATTCCCAGGCAGGGCACATATCCAGTTGCAGGCCAGGTCTCTAGCCAGGTCCCCAGTTGAAGGCAGGTGAAAGGCAACCATACATTGATGTTTCTCTCCCTTTCTTTCCCCCTCCTTTCTCCCCTCTCTAAAAAAGAATGAATAAAATCTTAAAACAAAACAATTTGATCTATCAAATGATCTTGAGAAGTGCTAAAAATAAAACAAAAACTGGGATCTCATGTCCTAACACAATGTTTCTATAATGTTTAATTGTCCTGACTCATTACATCTGGCAGATGAAATGTCTCAAACAGAGGCACAACCTCTTAGAAATCTGACAGGCCCTAGGCATACCAACTTGCACAACTGCTGTTCCTGACTCACCATCAATTTCAGTAAATAGTTATGAAGAATGCTAGGCACTAGGCACTAGGCACTGTTCCAAAATATATAGTACTCCTTTCTTTTAGGAGCTTACATTTCTAAGAAGTGGATTAATTTTATTTTTTATTTTTTAATAAGATTTTATTTCTCTATTTTTAGACAGAGGGGATGACAGTGAAAAAGAGGGAGAAAAACATCAATCTGTTGCTTCTTGAATGCCCCCAACTGGGGACTAGGCCAGCACTCCAGACATGTGCCCTGACCTGACTGGGAACAGAACCAGCAACCTTTCTCTTTCCAGGACAATGACCCATCAACTGAGCCTTAAAGGTCAAGGTGTATTAACTTTATTTTTTAAATATTTTTTGTAATTGAAACATTTTAATTGAGATTTAATTGATATACATTGTATTAAATACCTAAGCTGTCTCACAAAATTTTCAAAATTTATAGCTGGCTGACTTTTTTCCTATTTCTCCTAAGTACAACCTATTTAAATTGAATTCACCTTTACTAAATACTGAATTTATGAAACTGATGTAAATTACAATGAAATAATATCTGTGACTCATTGAATAGCTATTATGTAAAAGACACTCTGCTGGGCAATTCTGAAATATTATCTCCTTTCTTTTTAAAATTTTTATGAGTTTATTTGAGCCAAACTGATGACATATGCCAGGAACCGAGATCTCAAAGGCTCCTTGAAAATGTTATCTCTTGTTATCCAATCCCAACTCTGCCAGGTTAGATAATATTAAACTCATTTTTACAAACAAGATGATCAAAATACATGTCAGCCATCCTTTGATATATCAGGCAAAGGAAGGGGAGGAAGTCAGTTACTAATGCTAATGTCAGATTCGGTGTCACTAAAACAATAGTGTAATGCAGTAAAAGAGAATAAGATAAACATTTAAGATGAATGCCAATGCACAGAGATACTAAATGATTTCTTCAAGAAAGAGTATGAGCCTTAAATGGGAAGACATACAGGAAAAACCAGTTAATGCAGTAGACTTTTTATAAAATGCTCAATAGTCATTAACTGGTTATAATCCAAGTACCACTGGAAGTCAGATACTCGGGAGGGGATTAGGATCAGAATTGCTCAACAATTACTTACCTGATCAGTCATCCACAAGACATTCTGGCAGGCCTTACCAAAGCTGCTGAATAGGACTAAGCTAAAAGCTGAAGAAATAAGAACTCAGGCTGATTTGTTTGCAGGAACACATACATTTAGGAAAGGGGAATTACGTAATGCGCTCTGAAGGGACAGATGAGAATGAGGATGTGAAGGGATGACAACTATTGTGAAAATATGTTTTAAAAAACAGAAAACAAAGGAGAATCACAGCTAATTCTAGATTTGGCAAATCTAGAACTATTTCACAAATATGATGGTGTTAAGACACAATCAGCTAGCCATCTTTTTTTTTCTTTTTTAACATTTTTACATTTCTCACAATCCTGCCACGCATCCTCTAGACACGTTTTCCAAACTTATCTGTTTGTATGATTCATTTAGGATACCTGTTAAAAACGGATGTCTAGATTCTTTCCTTGAAAATACTCATTCTCAAAGTTTAAAGGGGGGCCTTGTGATACACATTTTTAATAAACCCCCAGATGACTTGGGAAAATTTGCAAGACACTATAGTAGATTGGGGGTCTTTAAACTACTTTTCTGTTAGAGTTCATGTAGGCTTTCCAAAGGGCATATGCATCAGTTCCCTCAAAATTGACAGTACAGAGGGAATCCATTTCTACATGTGCCTGCTTTCTGCATCCTTAGTGCCTAGCATGTGGCCTGGTACCAAAACTGGATTTCATAAATATTTGTTAAATACTGTTGTATTATTCATCTCTCACACTTCCATTCTTCCTATAAAGAGGGGAGTCAAAGCCCTGGCTGGTGGCACAGTGGATAAGGTACCAGCCTGTGAACCCAAAGGTCACTGGTTCCATTCCCAGCCAGAGCAACATAACCAGGTTGCAAACCAGGTCTCTAGCCAGGTCTGTAGCTGGAGGCAGGTGAAAGACAACCATACATTGATGTCTTTCTCCCTCTCTGCCTCTCTTCCCTCCCCTCTCTCTAAAAATAATAAATAAAACTTTTAAAATAAAATAAGGGGGACAGAGAGGAGCAAAAAGGGGATGGATATAATACAACAACAATAAAATTAAATTTAAAAATAAAATAAAATAAAATTTATCAAAAAAAAAAAAGAGGGGAGTCAAAAAAGTATATAAAAATCTGTCAGGTTTTACTGATATTCAACTTTCCTGTAAAAAAATTAAAAAACTAAAGTCATAATTCCAACCCAATCTGAGGCCCTAAAATGTGAAGGAAAGGAAAATTAGTAATTCCTACATGACCTTGAAGTCCTTAAAAATAGGAGTACTTGCACCCTAGCTGGTGTGGCTCAGTGGATTGAGTACCAGCCTAAAAGTCCAAAGGTCACCAGTTTAATTCCCAGATAGGGCACATGCCTGGGCTGCTGGCCAGGCTCCCAGTTGGATACTGATCAATGTACCTCTCACACATGAATGTTTCTCTCCCTTTCTTTCTCCCTCTCTTCCCATCTCTCTAAAAATATATATAAAATCTAAAGAAGAACAAAAAAAGGAGTATTTACCAAACACAGTAACCCCTCGATAATCAAGTCATTGTTGTTTGTTTGTTTTAAACAATAGACATTTATTTCACAGTTCTGGAAGCTGGGAAGAATCAGGGTGCTGGAGTTGGGGCTGGGGGGTTCATATAATCTATTTTTACATTTTAAACACAGTGACTTAAATAATCTGTGTTTTAATTTCCTTATCTGTAAAAATGTTAGTATTAGTAGCCCTGGCTGCTGTGGTTCAATGGATTGAGCACCAGCCTGTGAAACAAAGGTTCAGTTCCCAGTTGGGGTACATGTCTGGGTTGCTGGTCAATGTTTCTCTTCTCTCTTTCTCCTTCCTCCCTTCCCATCTCTCTAAAAATAAATAAAATCTTTTTCTTTTTAAAGATTTTATTTCATTATTTTTAGGAAGAGGGGAAGGGAAAGAGGCAGTGAGGGAGAGAGACATCATGTATGGTTGCTTTTCGCCTGCCTCCAGCCACAGATCTGACTGGAGACCTGGCTTGCAACCTGGTTATGTGCCCTGGCTGGGGAATTGAACCTGCGACCTTTGGGTTTGCAGGCTGGCACCTTACCCACTGTGCTACCAGCCAGGGCTTTCTTTCTTTCTTTCTTTCTTTCTTTTTTTAATGTTACTATTAGCATTTAACTCCTTATGATTTTTATAAGAATTAAGTGAGATGATCCAATACAAAGTGCTTACAGTATTGCCTGACAAATTCTAAATCCTCAGTAAACTTTCAACGGTTTTATAGTTTGGGTTCCAAAGTAATTTCATATGATATGAGCTTGGAACTCAAGTACTCTGATAGCTGCGGAAGTAGCTAGATGGAACACTTGAAAAACAGACTTTCCTTTACTTCTTGGTGTGAGTTATATGAAATTTCAAAGGTCAAAGTAAGCACACAATGGGATTAAGATAAAGGTCCAGTAATGAGAAGGTGGAACACTCACTACAAACAGTATGCAGAAACAACTCAAGAAAAATCACAAGTTCCAACTGTCACATTCCAAGATGTCACACATGGCACCCTGGCACCTCTAAACCAAGCAGTGGGACAGCAGTGTCTTCCCTCTTGGAATAGGAGCAGTTTCTCTCTTATGAACTGTAGGACATTAATGAGAAATTAGTGCTATTACGTGTTAAACAATGTTATGAACATGTTCGGTGCAGATATAATCAGTGGTTTTGAAACAGATGTCTTCAAATCCTTAATATGAAGAGTTCTGGCCAAGATGAAGGCGTAGGTAGAGACACTGCATCTCCCTCACAACTAAGAAGGAATACAACTACCTCAAAACTGGAGACAACCAGAAATTCCAGAAAATCGAGCTTCATGGAAGTCCAACAAAGATATAAAGAAGAAATAATCATCTGAACAGGTAGGAGGGGCAGAGCTGGGGCAGAGAGGACATGGTGTGGCAGCCACAGTGGCTGTGGCTGGCTGGTGGAAAGTACAGTCACACATTAAAAAAAGTAGGAGCCCTGGCTTGTGGCTCAGTGGGTAGGCACTGACTTGTGAACCCAAAGGTCGCTAGTTCGATTCCCCAGTCAGGGCATATAACCAGGTTGCAAGCCAGGTCTCCAGCCGGGCCCTTAGCTGGAGGCAGGTGAAAGACAACCATACATTGATGTTTTGCTCCCTTCCTTCCTCCCTGCCCTTCTTTCTAAAAAATAATGAATAAAGTCTTTTTTTTAATTTAATTTTATCATTGTTGTATTACATCCATTCCCTTTTTGCTCCCCTCTGTCCCCCTCCCTACCCACCCATTCCCCCACAAAGTCAATCCCACCTGTTGTCCAGTCCATGGTGAATAAAATCTTCTTAAAAAAATGTAAAATAGAAAAAATAGAATAAAATAAAAGGTATAATAGGAATAAATAAGTCAATAAATAAAAATTTAAAAGTAGGGAGGCTTGGCTGGTGTGGCTTGAGCACTGGCCTAAGAACCAAGAGGTTACTGGTTTGATTCCCGGACAGGGCATATGCCTGGGTTGTGGGCTGGGTTATGTGAGAGGCTGCCACACAATGATGTTTCTATCCTTTCTCTTTGTCCCTCACTTCCCCCTCTTTAAAAATAAATAAATAAAAAACTTAAAATAATAATAATAAATTTTAAAAATAGGGAGGGACACCCAGGGAGCATTCCCAGCGCCAGACCAGCCTGCACCACTCACGGTTCCAGTGTTGGGGAAGATAAAGCCTCGTTGCTTCTGACTATGAAAACCAGTGGGGTTTGGGATGGAGGAAGAAACTACTGGTGTCTCAGCAGAGTCCATTTGTTTAGAGGCCCGTAAGATCCTAGAATGTCTGCAGACCCACCCAGTCTGGAAACCATGGCCGTGGCTATTCCTAGACAGGTACCAGTCCCACATAGGAAGTAAGAAAAGTGCCTAGAAAAGGGGTGAGTGCTGAGCAAGTGGCATTGTTCCCTCTCAAACACCTCCCCCACATATAGCACCACAACATGGTGAAACAAGTCACTCTGCACTGACAAATACCTAAGGTTCAGCCCCTTACAACATAACAGGTGCAACAACTCTACCCAAGACACAGAGTCAAACACAAGAGCCTGTCAAGTTGAGGAGACAAAAGGGGGAACAGATCAAGGTTCCAGTGGGAGAACTAAGCAATGAGGATGCTAACAGATACAGATTTCAAAATGCTGGTGATAAAGATGCTCATAGGCCTGAGAGATGTGCTCGAGCATAGCAAACATATAAGGGGAGAAGTGAAGGCTATGCTAAGTGAAATGAAAAAAAAAAAATCCACACAAAACCAATGGTGAAGGAAAGGAAACTGGGGTTCAAATCAATGATTTGGAATATCAGAAAGAAGTCAGTCAAACAGTACTTGAAGAATTGAGAAAAACAAGGAGAGGCTTAGGAACCTCTGGGATGACTTTAAACATGCCAACATCTCAATCATAGGGGTGACATAAGGAAAAGAGGAAGAACAAGAAATTGAAAAGTTATGTGAAAAAATAATGAAGGAAAACTTCCCTAATTTGGAGGAAAAAATGGACATACAATTCCAGAAAGCACAGACAGTCCCAAACAAGCTTCACCCAAAGAGGACCACACCAAGACACATCATAATTAAAATACCAAAGGTTAAAGGTAAAGAGAGAATCTTAAAAGCAGCAAGAGAAGCGTTACCTAACAAAGGGGTGTCTATAAGGCTATCAGATGATTTCTCAAAAGAAACTTTGCAGGCAAGAAGGGACTGGCAAGAAGTATTCAAAGTGATGAAAAGCAAGGACCTACAACCAAGATTGCTCTATCCAGCAAAGCTATAATTTAGAATGGAAGGGCAGATCAAGTGCTTCCCAGACAAGGTAAAGCTAAAGGACTTCATTATCACTAAGCAATTATTATATGAAATGTTAAAGGGACTTATTTAAGAAAAAGAGGATCAAAACTATGAACATTAAAATGACAACAGACTCAAAACTATCAACAGAACCTAAAAATATAAAATAAAAAACAAACTAAACAAACAACCAGAAGAGGACCAGAATTACAAGTATGGGGATAATTTGAAGGGTTATCAGGTGTGAAAGGGAAGCGGGGAGAAATGGGGGAAATGGTGCAGGGATTAAGAAGCATAATTGGTAGGTACAAAATAGACATAGGGAAGTTATGAATAATATAGGAAAGGGTGAAGCCAGAGAACATATATACAATACACGACCATGGACATGAACTAAGGAGGGATGGGATTGCTGGAAGGAAAGTAGGTACTAGGAGAGAAAAGGAAAAAGAATTGGGGCAACTATAATAGCATAAATGATAAAATCTACTTTAAAGTAATTCAATAAATACTACTTTATTATTAAAAAATCCTGAATGTATCTTTTTATCTCTCACATACTTCATATATAAGACAACTTTTGTCTTGTTGCTCAGAGTCATATTTTAAAACCAACCAACCAAAAAATAAAGAAATAAAAACCCAACCAACCAAAGCTCCCGAGTCAAGGGTTTTAATCACTAACAGTATCCCTCACAGCTACATAGTCAGCTTGGTTTGCCCTGTTCACTGTGGAATGCGTCTTGTCCTGCTCATATTGCTACACCAGGCTTTCCAATGGCACTGGGACAGATCTGTGAAGTAAGCTCCTATAACAACTTTGTAATTTTCATACAGATATAGCGACAGTCACCAATGGCAAAAATAATATATTTGTGCAATACTTTATAGTGAACTTTCATGTATGTTGCCTAATCCTGACAATACATATTACTGCTGTTGACATTATTTTCATCATTGTATAGATGATAAAAAAAAGTCTCAATTGCATGGCTGTTTAACAGATCTGTAGTGCTAAGTATTTTGGCTGCATTTACAGGACTGTTTTTGTAGGCTTGTTGTTTGCAATGACAAAACACTACAGCAATGCAAATTGTGGTCCGTACCTTTGTTTTACACCATTATGTTCATATTTATAAACATGCACCTCCTCATTATCTCTTAGAAGTGGAAGATCTGAGTCAAATAACATGCTTTTAAAACTTTAATACATGTCTTTTGTAGGCCCTGACTGGTATGGCTCAGTGGATAAGGTGCAGGCCTGCGAACCCAAAGGTCGCTGGTTCAATTCCCAGCCAGGGCACATAACCAGGTTGCAAGCCAGGTCTCCAGCCGCGTCTGTAGCTGGAGGCAGGTGAAAGGCAACCATACACTGGTGTCTCTCTCCTCTCTGCCTCCCTCCCTTCCCCTCTCTCTAAAAATAATAAATAAATAAAAATTTTAAATATATGTCTTTCATTTTTTTAATGTTTTATTTATGTGTTTTTAGAGAGAGGGAAAGAGAGGGTGAAAGACGAAAACAGAGAAACATCAATGCTCGGTTGCCTCTCATATGTCCCCTACGGTACCTAGCGCACAACACAGGCACGGACCCTGACTAGGAACTGAACTGGCAAACTTTTGGTTCGCAGGCCGGTGCTCAAGCCCCTGAGTCACATAATACACACTTTTTAAAATGGTGATTTTTTTAGAAATTAAGGCTTGGATTAATAGCCATAGAATTCTCCACTTGCGGTCTCAAAAAAAAAGGATAAGCCTGAGATTCAAGTCTGTTGACTCCCATATTTCATTTGTTCTATGTAATTCTGTAACTACAAAATGAAGCATTTCCACCCGCAGACTTACCCAGCAGCCAGCTATCTTTGTGCATTCCAGCTTCAAACCGACTACCGAGGGCAGACTGCTGCAGCACAGCATAGTCCTGTAGGCTACCAGGCCAGCTGGTCTCCACAGCCATTAGTGCCCCTCTGATGTCACATACCATCAAGCAGTTTAAAGAATGCAGACCTTTGCGGTTCACATAGGACAGGTCTTCAGCATTTGGTGCCTTGATTGCCACGTGGATACAGTCAACCACTCCTATTACCCCTGGCATCCCAGACAACCCATAGAATTCATCCTTCAGAGCCTGAATGGATGCTTCATCAGCTGGAAAGCGAATGAACTGTGAGGCTCTTTCCACAAGTGCTTCAGTGACATTGGCAACACATCGACTCATTGATGCCTGGCTGATTCCAATAGCATCTCCCATCCGAGTCTGGAAGGAACCTGAAGTATAAAAGCCCAGTGCTGCAAGGATCTGTGTCTCTGGGCTAATAGCCCTGGATCTCTGAGTAGGTCTAGAAAGACTGGCTCCCAGGAGCTCCACCACATAATAAATGAACTGTCGAGGAAAACCATACATGGACATCAAGTAATCATCAGTCACATCATCCAGCTTAAAACGGTCCAACGTCCGGTGACCTCGGCCGTACAGTAAGAGATCACAGTCAAGCACTGTTACTGGAACGGCCATGGTACATGTAAATGTTTACTCTCCTTCCCTCTGCTACTTTTCCTGAATTCTTCCCATTGAAGACGATGGTGCAAGGAGGTATTTTAAAAAGTGTCATCAGCTAACCATCAGTAAAATGGGCCTGACATTTATATTATAATCTTCTTTCTGTAAAGGTTAAAAGAAGAAAATTAGAAAACTACCCAAGACTTTAAAGTGATTCAAAGGCTACAGTAGCTCCTCATCTCAAACTTCCACTTCGTTCAAGCAAAACATGCTATACTTGAACTCTGGGTTTTCCAAGGCTGTCAGTCTTTGTTTTGGTTTCAAGAATAAAGGGAGTTGTATTTCAATGGCCCATTTGAACTGGGAGGAGCAAAAGATTAATGGAGGCGATGGCATAATTATCCACAAGGTATAAGAGGTCTCCTCCTAACTACACGGGAAGCAACTGACATTAAAGTTGCAACGTCCCAGGGCAGGAATTAGTCATGGCGGGTTTCATTCCCCAAAGCCCTCTGGCACTGCCTGAGAAGTCTGGGACAGACGGGCGTGTGTGCGGGTGTGCTGTGCTCAAACCTGTCTAACAAGAAAGGAGGCAAAACCACCCACGGCCCAGGCTGATGGACGTAGTTTGTGTGCTCTAACAGCAGTGAGGCTGAGGGATAGGAAGTAGAGAAGAACCACCAAGTTAGAATGAAGGTGCGAAAGAAGACGCTGAGAGAGCTCGGGTCCGGAGGCGACTCTGCAGCTTGGAAGAGGCGCCTTAAAAATAGGGAATGTTCTGTAAACCTGGTGGCGCCGGCCACTCTCAAAGTCAGCTTCTAGTCCGTCACCCACCTCTTGACTGCTGCCAGGTTCCCAGCGACAGTCCCCACCCACAGAGCCGGCTGGCCCTCCCCCCGAGCCAGCAGTGCTCACACGTCGCCTGGGCGCCCACGCGGCGCCGTCTCGGCTGCTCCGCCATGGCGTGAGGTTCGCAAGCGCACATTCCTCACCCGACCCAACCGTCCTTGCTCTTTCAAAGGCCCTTGTCTTTGTCACTTTTTATTTCTTCTGAGATGTTGGGAAAGATTGACCATAAAGACGCATGGAAATGAAATCAATTTTTACGGGAATGTCGAAGAGGAAAGAGATGAACGCGGGCGTTTGTTTGTAGCGAAAGTGCGGCTGAAATTACACAGCTGTATTTCCCCCCGTAGCCCACTTCCTCCCCCCTCCGTCATCGAAGCGGATGAAAACAAACACTAACGATGGCGGCGCCGGGAAGGCACCCGGCTGCTGGGCTTAAGGCAGGCATGAGTGCTTGAGCTGTGAGGAGAGCCTTAAAGATCTCCGATCGACGTGTGTGTGACAACTCGTTCCTCCCGAGAGCGGATACCTGGGGCCTGTGAGCCCCGAGCCTCCTGAGCCGTGAGGTGGCGATCTGCGACCGGTGCTGCCCCTGCTGCTCCGGATCGCGGAACTCTCAGCCGGGAGGCGCAGCTGGCCAGCCCCAGGCCCCGGCCACCGTAATGAGAGCCCCGAGCCGCGCTTTATGTCGCCGCTTTGCAGGTACTAACTTCAGAGGGGTACCCCCAGATCTCTCAGCGCCCCCGGGTGGGAGGCTATGGAGCTGCGGCCTGTCATGTCCCTCTTGGGGAAGCTGAAGCTGACCAGCCGCAGTCCATGCCCCGAGATTTCTTTGGGAAGTCGGGTTGGGGTAGGCTGCGATGGCCTGGGATTGTTCCCAGTCTTGACAGAGGTCCCAGACCTTTAGTCTCTACTTTCTTAGTCCTTTGGATTAAGTCCTGAGGATTTTTGGAGGTAATTTGGGGTCCGTAACACCCGGGTTGGGTACCGACGTGAGTGAGGTAGGTTTTCATCTCATCAAGATTTGCTGAGTGCCAAATATGTACTCCGCGTGTAGGTGAGGGTGACTCTTGACTAGTGAAAAAAGGGACCCAAGGTTCACGACTGTCTTCTTACTGGCAGTGGAACGACCTGCGGAAGCCTGCGGCCCACTCTCATTAAATAAATCTCCGGGTAAGTGGCTAAGCACCTTCTTAGGTTCCTCACCAACTCATCTCAGTTTTCACTTTTCCCGTCAGTTCACTTGCAGCATTTCTTCTCTTCTTGGCCATGTCACTTCGGAGAGAGCAGGGAGAGGAAGAAGAGGGAGAGGGATAGGGAGGAGGAACATGAAGGAATGACTTTTAAAGGGAAATAAGTACCTATTTTCTTACTCTTGGTTTAAAACTCATCTCCGAAGGTGGTAGAATTCATTAAACACCTTCAATGGGAGATGTGCAATAGTAAGAAACAACAGACCCTTCTAGATTTTTGTGTTTTACGAATGTTCTTTCCATGTGGGTATTGGGGCTCCAACTAAATGACAAGTATTTTGTTTTCACCTGAGCAGAAGTCTTATAAATGCTGTGGAATGTACTCCTGAGTTAACAATATACATATATTTTTAAGATTTTATGTATTTATTTTTAGAGGTGAAGGGACAAAGAAACATAGATCGCTCACCCCAAAACGGAATTGCCACCCACCCAGGTACGTGCTGCCACCATGAATCTAACTGGCCACGACCTGGCGACTGTTTGGTTCACAGGCTGGTGCTCAGCCCCATGTGCCACACCAGCCAGGGCCTGAGTTAACAGTGTTTTTAATACACAGTGGATGATTAATAAGTGCTGGAGCAAGTGTCACATATACTTGTATAGTAACATGCATGTAAACTTACGTGCTGTTTTCAAATTGTACTCCTTTGAGTATACAATTAAGGCTATGGTGACATTTCAGAGTTACATTTCATAAAATTTGCAAATCATATTGAAGCAAAAAGTGGTATCTTCAGCTACTAAACATTCCAAATTATAATATTTTGTTTAAGGACTAAATCAGCTGGACATGGAGGAATCCTATCATAATAAGCATACTGGAATTGTAGTGTATGGAGGTGGGGGTAATACATCTCTTTTCTTTTCCATTATCTTTCCTACCTCCATCTACCCAGCAGGATGTCTATCACTTAAAGGCAAACAATAGCCTACGACACTGACTTTTGAGGTTCCAAAGACCCAAGTGCTACAATATAAGTGATTTTCCAAGGACATTTTTTGCTATTTAGAAAAAGCACCCACTGTAGAATTTATTGCACCCACTCAACAAGGTGCATTCCCAATACTTTGCAATCTTTATCTGGAGAAAAGTTATTTAGTCTTAGTAATGCCTAGAAACCCCCAAAACTTTATTTTTAAATATTTGCTTTTCTTTTAAAATATCTTAATTTTATTATAGAATAAATGAATAATTACATTCATAACACTGGGGTTGAAGAGCTACTTAGATTATAGCAAATGAAGAGTACACTTAAAAAATTCTTGCTCTGAAAGGGGATGGATGTAATACAACAACAATAAAATTAAAAAAAAAAAAAAAAATTCTTGCTCTGGTTAGGCAGCTCAGTTGGTGAGAGCATTGTTCAGATATGGATGTGCCCTGATGGGGAATTGAACCCACGACCTTTTGGTTTACAGGACCATACTCCAACCAACTGAGCCATATGGGCCAGGGCCATGCAAGTTTTTTTATTTTTTAGTTTTTTTAAATATTTTATTTATTATTTCCAGAAAGAGAGGAAGGGACGAAGGCAGAGAGGGAGAGAAACAGAGAAACATCCATATATGGTTGCCCTTCACAAACAGCCTCCAGGCCATGAATCCAGCTGGAGACCTGGCTTGCTGGAACCTGGTTATGTGCCCTGGCTGGGGAATCAAACCAGCAACCTCTGGGTTCACAGGCCGGCACCTTATCCACTGTGCTTCCAGCCAGGGCCCATGCACGTTTTTAATAGAGGAAAGGGTGCATGGAGTTGTTGGTTCTTGCTTACTCTTTGCCAAACTGTGGAGACTGATAAAAGCTACAAGCAGTCCTTGGTATAACAAAGGTAGTGTAGCTGGGAATGAAGCAGGGGAGGTTTTGTCCTCTTTGCCCAGAGGGAACTCAAGAAACCTTTCCTAAAGTTTGGCTTTTAAAGCTTAAATGGATTTTTAAACACTTAGAGGGATATAAAGTTAGTTTTAAATCTTTAAAAGGATTTTAAAGGGATTTAAGATTAATTTTAAATAGTTGTGGGTTTTTTCTCTTTTTTTAAAGTTTTTATTATTTTTAGGGAGGGGAAGAGAGAGGCAGAGAGGGAGAGAGACATCAGTGTATGGTTGCCTTTCACCTGCCTCCAGGTAAGGACCTGGCTGGAGACTTAGCTTGTAACCTGGTTATGTGGCCTGGCTGGGAATTGAACCAGCAACCTTTGGGTTAGAAGGCCGGCACCTTTCTACTGAGCCATCAGCCAGGGCTTAAAATAGTTGTTTTTAACTGTAGAGTAAATGTGAGCCAGTTTGTTAGAGAAATCCTCTAAATGCCAGTGTAGGTGGCACAGGAAATCTCTTACTCTAAGATGTCTTCCATCTGCCCTTAGTTACAAGAGAGGAATAAAACATGAACTACCATGATTTAGAAAAACAACTCAACATGCACAGTTGACTGTTGGTTGATATTATTTTCTTAGTAAAAGTAAAGGTAAATAAAATTATCAAAGTGATCATTTAGTATTGCTATTTTGGAGAATACTGCTTTTACCTTTAACCTTTTTTTTTACTATGACTTTTTTAAAAATTTTATTTATATATCCATTTTTTAGAGAGAAGGGGAGGGGAGGGAGGGAGGGAGAAAAACATCAACGAGTGGTTGAGTTTCGTAGGCCTACCCCCAACTGGCCTACAATCTAGAAATGTGCTCTGACTGGGAATTGAACTAGCCACCCTTTGGTTCACAGGCCAGTGCTCAGTTCACTGAGCCACACCAGCCAGGGCTCACATTTGACTTTTGATTCATACAAATGTAAAAGAAATACAGAATTAATTTTACATTCTTCCCAGTCTCAGCTTTGCCACCCCCCCACTCCTTCTGTATTATCTACAGCTGTCAGATCATTAGGTGATTATGTGAAATACTTTTTGAGATTTAGATATCCTCTTTTAAATATTAGTTTAATGTGTTTTTCCTCTTTAATCTATTTCTGTTGGAATTAAAAAGTTTTTAAATTTATTTTTTAGAGTGAGGGGAGGGGAGGGAGAGAGGGAAACATCTATGTGCAAGAGAAACATCCATGGGTTGCCTCTTACATTCCCCAAACTGGAAACCTGGCCTGCAACCCAGGCCTGACCCTGGTGACCTTTCAGTTCACAGGAAGGTGTTTAATTGACTGAGCCACACCAGCCAGGACTTATGTTGTAATTTTTAAGAAGCCAGATGTTGGCTTTATTCTTCAGCACGAATCAAGGTCCCAGTGGCTCAACTAAGCATAAAAGAAATAGCTACCCTGACAAATGCACAGTTTTAAAACACTGGTAATAAAGATGTTCACAGACTTTGCAGATATGGTTGAGTGTGGTAAACATGTAAGGGAAAAAGTAAAGGCTAGGCCAAGTGAAACAAAGGAAAATACACACAAAACCAATGATGAAGGGAAGAAAAATGGGGTTCAGATCAACGATTTGGAACATAAGGAAGAGATAAACAGCCAGCACAGAAAGTGGAAACAAGAATTGAAAAAAATGAGAGGCTTAGGAACTTCTGGGACAACTTGAAACATGCCAACATCAGAATCATAGGAAAGAAGAGGAAGGGCAAGAAATTAAAAAGTTATGTAAAAAAATAATAAAGGAAAACTTACCAAATTTGGTGAAGGAAATAGACATACAAGTCCAGGAAGCACAGAGAGCCCCAGTCAAGCTAGATCTGAATCAAACCACACCAAGGCACATCATAATTAAAATGCCAAAGATTAAAGATAGAGAATCTTAAAATCAGCAAGAGAAAAAAAGAGAGTTACCTACAAAGAGGTTCCTATAAGATTATCAGCTGATTTTTTGAAAGAAACTTTGCAGGCAAAAAGTATTCAAAGTGATGAAAATCAAGGAACTACAACCAAGATTGCTCTATTCAGCAAAGCTACCATTCAGAATGAAAGGGCAGATCAAGTGCTTCCCAGACGAGGTAAAGCTAAAAGAGTTCATCATCACTAAGCAATTATTATGAAATGTTAAAGGGACCTATTTAAGAAAAAGAGGATCAAAACTGAGCATTGAAATGATAACAAACTCATAACTATCGACAACAGAACCTGAAAAAATGAAAAAGAAAAAAGAAAAAACAAATCAAGCAAACAACCAAAACAGGACTAGAAACATAGGTTTGGAGATCGTTGGGTGGGTTATCAGTTGGGGTGAGGGAGGAGGCAAAACAGGGAAATGGTGCAGGGACTAGGCAACATAGTTGGTGGGTACAAGATGGGGGAAAATAAGAATAATAGAGGAAAGGGTAAAACCAGAGAACTTAAATGCACAACCCATGGACATAAACTAGGGGGAGGTGGGGCTGTGGGAGGGTACGGGGGAGATTGGGTGGAGCAAAGGGAAAAGAATTTGGGAGAACTGTAACAACATAATCAATAAAATGTACAAAAAAATGGGAAAACAAATTATTTTTCTAGTAATATTTTCTCAGTTTTAAGGACTACATATATTATCGAGTCATTATTATATAATCTCTTGTCAAACTATTCAGTTATTTTTTTATATTATTTGCCCTTTCCTTCATTTTTTGGTATGTCACCTTAATCCATTATATAAATAATCCCACATTATTTTAGTAGTAGTGGGATTACTGAAATAGCTTTCTTACTGATCTCTTTGCTTCTAGTCCTTTTATTTTCATCTCTCCCTCTCTTTATTCAGCCTAATGCCCCTAAGTCTTTACCTGTAGGAGAATCTACATGGACTCCCAATTAATGTATTGTTAGAATCCATTGGTCACTTTCATGAATCCCTAGTAATCTGGCCAGACCATACTTACCCACTTTATTTTCTTTACTTACTTACATAAAAATTCTCAGCTATATATTTCCTAATTTTATTTCTCCTCTAGTCTTTTTTTTTTTTAAGATTTTATTTTTATTTATTTTTAGAGAGAGAGGAAGGGAAGGAGAAAGGGAGAGAAACACCAATTGGTTGCCTTTCCATACATGCCCATCTAGGGACCTGGCCCATAACCCAGGCGTGTGCCCTAACCAGAAATTGAACTGGTGACCTTTCAGTTCGCAGATCAGTGCTCAATCCACTGAGCCACACCAGCCAGGATGAGCCATACCAGACAGGGTATGTTTTTAAGATTTTGTTTATTTCTTTTTAGAGAGATGGGAAGGGCGGGAGAAGGAGGGAAAAAGACGGAGGGAAACATCGATCTATGAGAGATGTACTTTTTTTTTTTTTTTAAAGATATTATTATTTTTAGAGAGAGGGGTAGGAAGAGAAGCAGAGAGAGACACATCAGTGCATGGTTGCCTTTCACCTGCCTCCAGCTATGGACCTGGCTGGAGACCTGGCTTGCAACCTGGTTATGTGCCCTGGCTGGGGAATCAAACCAGCAACCTTTGGGGTTTGCAGGCTGGTGTTTTATCTTCTGTGCCACCAGCCAGGGTTTTTGTTTTTTTTTTCTTCTTTTGGAATGTGAGTACTTTGATGGCTGCCTCTCCCTACTCCGAACCAGGGACCTGGCCTGCAACCCAGGCGTGTGCCCTAACTCGGAATCAAACTTGCAGCCTTTCAGTTCACAGGCTGATGCTCAGTCCACTGAGCCACATCAGCCAGGGCTCCCCTATTCTTTTTTCTCACTCTCTGGAACTCCACTTGCACATATTAGATCTTCCCCTTTGTCTTCAATGTCTCACGTCTCATTTTGTATCTATGGCCATGGGATAATAATACCTTAAATGTGGCCCTTGCATCTCTGAAAAGTATCCCACAGATATATATTTACCTGTGTCTCTTGTACGCTTGTCTCTGTTTTCTATCCTTTTGCCTTTCTGTACTTGATTCTGGGTATATTTTCTTTTATATCTTCTGTTGGTCTAATTTGTTAGACTCAACCAACCACTGAATTTTTCACTTAGTTTAGTTTTGTTTTTTAGTTCTAGAATTTCTGTTTGGTTCTTTTTATAGTTTCTAATTCTCTGTTGAAGTCTCAGTTTAGTGCTTTATTTAATTGAATAAATTAAGCATAGTAATTACAAAGTTTGCATTGGCTAACTATGTTTTTAATGTCTAATATCTGATGTTATCTATTGGATTTTGGTCATTTGGATTCATCTCATTGAATGCCTAGTTTATTTATTTTTTATTAAAAAAATATTTTATTCATTATCTTTAGAGAGAAGGGCAGGGAGGGAGGAAGAAAGGGAGAGAAACATCAATGTATGGTAGCCTTTCACTTGCCTCCGTCTATGGCTGGAGACCTGGCTTGCATCCTGATTATGTGCCCTGGCTGGGGAATTGAACCAGCGACCTTTGGGTTCGCAGGCTGGCACCTTATCCACTGTGCCACCAGCTAGGGCAGCCTAGTTTATTTTAATATGTGCCAGACATTGTATATGAAAAATTATAGAGATAATTTGTGGGCCAGAGTAACATCTTATTCCAGGAAGAAATATGTGTTTCTGGCAGAGATAAAGGCAGACCTTATCCCACATTACTGAAGCTGCACAATGTCTAAAATTTCTTGTGATAAAAACTTTTTTAAAAGTTAGCTTAAAATCATATAAATTATAACTACATTTAGTTGTTTTCTGAGAAAAAGAAAAATACCCACTTTCTGCAAATTAAAGAGTACAATAGCATTTTTATTTGGGTTATATTTTATGCACTAAACAGGAAAGAAGAGAGGGACTGAAAAGCAAGGGAATACTTGAAGAAAAAAGAAAAGAAGAAAGACCCGTATCAATGTCTTCTCTTTTACATGTTAATAAGTCCCCATGGGGGACAGGGAGAAAGTAGGTGGACATGGGAGAGGGTATAGGGGAATATGGTAGTGGGAAAAAATATAATACAATAAAAAAAAAGTTCACAAATAAGCTATTTCCTCTTAGCCTGTGCACTCTGTCTCAGATGTGAAGTTTATCATACTGTCTTATTCTTTTGGGTTCTTGGTGTTTTATCTTCCTGTGCAGTCTGTAAAATTTTAAATTATGAATTCATCGAGCTAAAAGTTGGGAGGAAGGGTTATGAGTATGGATGGGGCGCAGGCTGTTGTTCAAGGCTGTGAAAACCTCTGTCAGGCTTGCTTCTGCCTAATTCTAGGGCTTTCCATGTGTTAGACTACTTTTTAGGGGGAGTTTATTGGTGTTTTGTTTCCTTACCATTCCATGTAAATAGTGTAATTTTGGATCTTTATGTACCTTTATGACTTTAGCTTTTTATGTTTTGAGAGGGATATGCCTGTCTCCCAACCTTGCCATGATAAATGGCCAACCTCTTTATTGCATCTATAGGGTTCTGATGGGCTCTTTTTTTTTTTTCCTTCTTCTTCTTTTTAAAAACTTTTAAAAGATTTTTTTAAAAGATTTTTAAAATTTATTTTTAGAGAGATGGGAAGGAAGGAGAAAGGGAGAGAGACATCGATCAGTTGCCTCTTGCACACCCCCAACTAGGGACCTCTGGCCCTCAACCCAGGCATGTGCCCTGACTGGGAGTTGAACCAGTGACCTTTCAGTTCACAGGCCCAGCGTTCAATCCACTGAACCATTCCATCTGGGGCTCTGGTGGCCTCTTGATCATGCAGCATCTGGCTCTGGGGTTTTACACAGGACTTTACTAATTAATCCTTCAGCAGTTTGCCTGAGGTTTAATTTACAGTATAATCTAGAAGAAAGTGTTCAAGAGGAAAACTTTCCTGGTGCCCTCTTAAGTTCAGTAGCTGGGGACCTGCGATTTAAACTGACAAAAGACATGTTAGAGAGAAGACAGTTTATTAACACCTACAAAGTGTAAATGCCACAGGAGTGCTCAGTGATGAATAACTCAGAGGTGGTTAGAATTTAGGATTTACATGCCCAACTTAGTAGGGGAAAGTAGCAGGGAGAAGAGGCTTTTATGTCTTTAGGAAAGACAAATAGGTCTTTAGGAGAATAAATGGGAATTAAGAAAGTTTGTGATAATATTTGTTTATGTAGGTGCAAATGGTCTTTCCATCTTCTTCATGACCATGAGGCTCCTCCAGAGAGGGGATTGACGGTATGTTTACCCCTGGTCTCTCTCCTGGGAGCAGAAGCCAACCTGTAATGGGGACTTATGGCAGTCTTCATTTCTCAGAAGTTTCTGCTTTTAGTTAGATAAGGGAAGCTCTAAGGTTTCTTTCTACATTTGTTGAATCTCAAATGTCTTCATCTTAAAATAATCTTTATAGCATAGTGGCATATTTTGGGATGGCATATCTTGTACCCCTTCAAGTGTGAAGTAACTAACCAAGTAAGTCTCTTCCAGATAAGAAATGAGACTTGAGTAAAGTGCTATGGAAATGAAAATGCAGCAAATATAAAGGGTTTTGTCCAAGCAAGAGTTTGAAGGATTTAGTTACTGGCCAGTAAAGGTCAGAAAAAAGAAAAAATTTAATTGTAGGTACCTTTTAATATTGGACCAAATTTTCCTTTGTAGTCCTTAGAGCACTCAAAGAAGGAATTTTACAAAGAGCAAAGCAGAGTGTAAACCTCATAGTAACCTAAAGTTAAAAGGCCAAAATGAGGAGCCCTGGCTGGTGGCACAGTGGATAAGGTGCAGGCCTGTGAACCCAAAGGTCGCTGGTTCGATTCCCAGCCAGAGCAACATAACCAGGTTGCAAGCCAGGCCTCCAGCCAGCTCCGTAGCTGGAGGCAGGTGAAAGGCAACCATACATTGATGTTTTTCTCCCTCTCTGCCTCTCTCCCTTCTCCTCTCTCTGAAAGATAATAAAATCTTAAAATAAAAATTTTTTAAGCCAAAAGGAGAGGAAATGAGCATTTATTTGGGATCAAGGAATTGCAATTTGGTAAGCACAGATTCAGGCAAAAACCCAAATAGTGTCCCTTTACAGGGGTGAAAGCAATGGAGTTGTATGAGAAAAAGGAAATGAATAATTACATGAAAAGAAGAAAATATTTCTTACTGACAAGTTAAGTTACTCTTGGCTGTGCCTGGTTGGTTACTTATTCTATCTTCATCTGATAGACGGTCCATAATAATCAGTCCTTGTGATCAGAACATCAGCTTTTTTGCTGAC
Organism: Noctilio leporinus; assembly: GCA_004026585.1. NCBI lineage: Eukaryota > Metazoa > Chordata > Mammalia > Chiroptera > Noctilionidae > Noctilio > Noctilio leporinus. The sequence continues at coordinate 42,046 of PVIW01004332.1, forward strand.
GTCGAAACTATTGTTTATCAAACAGTTGTGGTTTAGCCCAGTCCAATGGTTTGCCCTATTCGAAGGTTCAAGTAACATGATATAGCACATTCCTCTGGAACGGCTGCTCCATTTTAAAATGGCTCCATTTATGTCCAGTTTCATACTTCTGTTGCACTTACACTGTAAAGAATGATAGATCAGGCTTGAAAGGAACAAGCTCTGATGTCTGAGAGATGAAATTTTCCCCAGTGGAGACCTCGCCCCTTTGGGCTGAATAACTAATTCTAGTCAGTCCTTTTAGTGCTTCCAGTGGTACATCACAGGAGTCATTGTGCCCTTATAATGTTTGCATTGGTAGATGCTCCCCACTTCAGTGTAAACCAAGGGCAGCAGCACCTCCATCACTAGTCTTAGTTTCAGGGGTACTTCAGGGCCTTGAGCTGTTTAACCCTTTATAAGGTCTTCTTATTTTTACTCTAACATTTGTTAGTGTCCTTAACCAGAATTAGGTCTAAAGTGGGTATACATTAAGGAGAAGAGAAGTGTAGGTAAGGGGTTTGGAATTCAGGGGAAAAGTTAATGAGATCAAACCTGCATCATTTTCCATCTGTGCCCTGGGTTGTGGTCTCTGTGTCGAACCAGTGACCTTTGGTTCGCATGCCTTCACCTTATCCACTGTGCTACCAGCCAGGGCTTTTATTTCCTTTTTGTAAAAATAAATTTTATTAAATAATTTTAGAGAGAGAGAGAAGAAAGGGGAGAGAGACAGACACAGACGTTGATTTGTTCTTCTACTTACTTATTCAATTGCTCCTTATATGTGCCCTGACTGGGGATCAGGAATTGAACCTACAACCTTGGCTTTTCCAGACAACTGATCCACCCAGCCAGGGCAGTAACCTAATTTTTTTAATGGATGAAAGGTTTTAACTAGCACATCACAAAAGATGGTATCCAAGTGTCTAATAAGCATATGAAAAGACAATAGTAGGGGAAATGTCCTTACCATTTAACCAAGATTTGTGCATTTCCCTACATGTAAGTTGTATCTCAGTAAAGAATAGTGGAGTTTTAATTATGTATACACATATACATATATATATATACATATACCTACATATGCACACATATAGATACTTGTACTCATTACTTCCTATTTCAGTTCTACTTTTTTTAACCTTGAAACCAGCTCTTCCTCTGGCTTTCCTGTTTTTGTTAACTAAAACCCTATTAAACTTTTTGCAGTCAGTCCTTAAATCCTTTCAGTTCTTCCTTTAAAATATCTCCCATCCATACTATTTCTAAATCATGTCTGTGACTAGAGTTTTAGTCTTGTCCACAAGCCTGAATTATTGCCAAGAACCTAATTGGTTTCCCTGCCCCTCATACTGAAAAATATACAATGTGTGAGGTTGGTTTCCCTGCCCCTCATACTGAAAACTATACAAATATGCCAGCAAAGCTGTCTCCAGAGCACAGTTCAGATGATGCTACTAGCACTCTGTTACTTCCTCACCTCAAAAGCCTGAGGAGGCTGTCACTTCTTAAATCCTAGGCGCAGATCAGGCTCTAGCATCGCATTTAAGACCCTCGTGACCTGGCCCCAACCAGCCATGTTACTTCCCATTCCATACACAGTCCTCTGAAAAAGGGAAACACTTCATATTCCAAAGTAATTTTGCTTTCTATTGCTTATACCTATTTCTTCATGTTCTTCTCTCCCTAAATGCTTTCTTTCTCATGCCAGCCCCATTTCAGACTGTTTCAACCTTGGGGTGTTATGATATGCTTCATGAAATCCATGAACCCCCTGCAGCTATAGCCAAATGTTTCCATAATTGTACATTTTTTCTGGAGAAAGGGTTTGTCTTGTCATCAGATTCTCAAAAAGGTCCATAAACCTCCATAGTTAAATTAATTTAGTGGCCTTTTGGAGGGATATAAATTAACTCATGTTTTAACAAAGTCTTTGTCCCATTAAAATAGTTTTCAATATGTTGGGTAAGAAAACAGTTTTAATACATAAATGATATTAAAAGCTCAAAGATTCAGATTAAGGTAAAATGGCTTGTCCTCACCCATGTTTTAGGTACCTAGATTAAGCTCTTTGTGTAAAATTTATTTTCCTCAAAAGATAGCATCTTAGTATTTTTCACTTTGGTCTCTTTAGTTAGAGGGGAATTTTTTCCCCCTCCCACATGACTGTTTACAGAGCTCATAGACAATGCCATCTCTGTGTGCTTTGGTGTAGCAATCCCTTTTAAAAGATATTAGTCACAGTTTTTCAACGTCTTTTCTGTTTTAGATTCCCATAGGCAATGGAAACTGATCTCAACTCCCAGGACAGAAAGGACCTGGACAAGTTCATTAAATTTTTTGCCCTCAAGGTAATATATCCATTCTCTTGAGCTTAGAACTGCTGGAAATAACTTCCATGCTTCTCCCTTTTTGGAAATAAGCATAACAGCTTGCAGCTTGCCCCTCCTAATGGATGCTTCTGTCTCTTGTAAAACAAACTGTGAGGTTTGGGGGCGGTACTGGGGGTGTAACTAAAAAGTAGCTTCCAATTTTCCACATCTACATGTTCAAAAAAAAATTTTTTTTTGGCAGACTGTTTGCAGAAATGTCAAAGTATTATGCCAGGTTATTGGCACTGCATGTTCCCCTGTAGTGGGTACAAAGACTGGGGACTGGAGTGGACAGCATTTTGGTCATTGTTCCTTATGCATCCTGTAACTCAAATGTCCAACTTTCATTTGTTGTTCCATTCTGGGTAAATGAGGAATTGAAGCTGAATTTTGAATGCTTTATTTTATTTTATTTTTGTTTATTGATTTTAGAGAGAGGAAAGGAGGGAGGGAGGAAAAGAAAGAGAGATAGACAGACATCTATTTGTTGTTCCACTTATTTATGCATTCATTAGTTGATTCGTGTATTTGCCCTGACCAGGGATTGAACCTGCAACCTTATAGAATCAGGACTACGCTCTAACTAACTGAACTACCTGGCCAGGATTGTGAATGCTTTAGAAGTTGTATTTTCCTAAATCTAAAAATCCTTTCCACCTCTACTACTCTTTCCTCTCAAACATTGCTGTGTAAGAACAATTCAGGCAGTAGATTCTGGTTGTAAAAGTAGTTGGAAGACTTTTGCCAGATGGGCCAAAAGATAAGAATAATTATGGAATCGTTGGTTTAAAGCCACTATGATTACATAAGGGTATGGCAGTGAATATTTAGACGTACTGTTGGACTTGTTTCTTTATGATAAAAGTCAGAGCCACCATGTGCAACTTTCCTTCTGCCATGTGAAAACATTACAGATTCCAAGCCTCAAACGGAAATTCTTCTAATTGGTTGACACTGTGAACTCAGAAATCTGTAAAGCATTCTTTTTGTATAGGGTTTTTTTCTATCTGTTCTTGAATATCTTAGGTTCCTAAAGGATGGTTACAATTATTGGCATCTTTTAATCCCTGCCGTGTAAGGGTTTTAGTCCTTATTTGGAGCCAAATCAATTTGAGACTTCATTTTTTACTTTTTTGTTTGTTATTGTTTTTAGACTGTTCAAGTGATTGTCCAGGCTCGACTTGGAGAAAAGATTTGTACTCGTTCATCTTCATCCCCAACGGGTTCAGATTGGGTAAAATTTCTATTCTTTGCTAAGGGATATTCTGCGGTGTTTGTTACAAGGAATCACAGTACAGTAATAGGGATACTGTTTATAGTATTACTAATGCATAACATTAAAGTACTTAAATCTGTTTGATCCATTCACTTGGAGAATATGTTCTTTATTGAATGTTAGTCCTGGGTTTATTTGGTTCTTAGCTTTCCGCTGCTTTAGGTGAAAAGCTTGGTCTTTAGAAAACAAAAATATCTTGTTACTAATATGTATCCTAGATCTTAGCAGTTTCAGCTCGAGTTTTGAGGCTTTGATGCAGGATACCTCTTTTGAGAAGGAAGAAGTGAGTGCATGCCCTTAGTCAGAGCAACACCTGTGTTACCCATTATACAGCCCATAATACTTTTGTTTTTAAAGAAAGGATTCTGTTTATTATTAATTAGTTTATTTTTGGAGAGGGAGAGAAACATCAATTGGTTGCCTCTCGTAAGCACCCCCACCAGGGGCCGAACCGGCAACCCAGGCATGTGCCCTGACCAGGAATCAAACACATGACCTTTCACTTTGCGGGGTGATGCCCAATGAGCTTTCTGTGAGTGACAACTCCTTTTTGTTTTCTAGTTCAATTTAGCAATCAAAGACATCCCAGAGGTTACACATGAAGCAAAGAAGGCGCTGGCAGGGCAGCTGCCTGCCGTTGGGAGATCTATGTGTGTGGAGATCTCACTCAAGACTTCTGAGGTAAGGTTATGGCCTGGGTGGTGTCTTAATGGGGCACCCAGAGCTCTTCACACTGGTTCCAGCTCAGCCCTATTCCTGCCCCTTCCCTCTCTGAACTTCTTATTGTTCTCTGAGGAGGTCAAGGTTTTTGCATTTATTCTTCCAACCACCTGGAATAGTCTCATCACTTTATCTTTGTATACGCTTATCATCTATATGTGACTTGTTTCTACTTATCCTCAAGAAAATCTTGCTCTAGAAAATCTTCCCCTTCAAGAGAGCAAGGTAACTACCCTGTTTAGATTTCCATGCACTTTGTCTGTATTTGTTTCAAGTAAAACTTGCTGTATTGTGGTTTTTAAAAATACTCTTTTATTCTCCTTATTCCACATTAAGATTAAGGCAGGTATTGTTACTTTTGTATTGTATTTTTATTGATCTATTTCCACTACAAGATTGTGAGACCACATGGTATAATGTACAGTAGATGGAATTTGGAGCTACACAGACCCAAGTTCAGGTCGAAATTGAGTGAATTTGGCCCAGTTACTTACCCCACCCTCACCTCCAAATTAACACAGCACTTCACAGTCTTGCAGGGCTGCATTATTTTTTCATTTAATCCTTATTTGTAAAGTGTCTAATATAACATGTATTAGAAGAGTTTTATATGTTCCTCTTCCTACTTTGCATTTCTATCCTGGAGGTCAGCAGCTATGCCACGTCTTACTTATCTTTGTAGTTCTTCAAATTCTTTTGAAATGAGGTAGAATATAAATAAATAATCATTTCTGTGCCTAACGTAGTGCATGGGATGGCATGCAGTAATCTGTCAATGACTTTATTTGGTTCTATGGAAACTTTAAAACCAAACTTCCTATTCTTTATTGAATTGCCAGTTTATACTATCAGTTATATTCCTTAGTGGTTCATAGGGAGTCTAAAAGGAATCCCTAGAAGAACTTTCCTCTCCCAAGCATTTCTGAAATCTGGCAATAAGCTATTTCTATTTCCTAGAGAAAACATACCCTCTCGTCATGGGTACTTCCTATTAGCTAGACATTCCCTGATTTTTTGGGGGAGATGGGAAGAATTCAAATTCATCATGTCATTGAAAAACCATAGTATAATGTAAAAGATATGTATTAGAGATACATATTTAAATTTGATCTAGAACAAATACAGTTGTCTATTCCACAAACTAATACAAGTTTACTCTCAAATCTAAAAGAATAACCCTCTTCCAACTGATTAGTAAAAAGGTTACTTGTGTTCAAAAGTATGTGACTCGTCTTCTCACTAAGTGACACATAGGAGTGTTACATGATTGAGGGATTCTGGCTTTAGTTTTTTCTTCTCCTTTCCTACCCATTAGATTTAAGTCTGATCAGAGTAACATAGAGAGAAACTGAACAATTTGTCTAAAGACATTGGACAGATAAAAGTGTTAAAATAAGGAGCTTATTAAGGTATTCTTTCATTGTGGCATCACCTAAAAATACCCACTATGGAATTGGAGAGAAAGGCTCTTTTAAGATTTTATTTATTTATTTTTAGAAAGAGGGGAAGGGAGGGAGAAGGAGAGGTAGTGAAACATCAATATGTGGTTGCCTCTAACTGTGGTTGCCAACTGGGGACCTGGCTCGCAACCCAGGCATGTGCCCTAACTGGGAATCGAACCAGTGACCCTTTGGTCTGCAGGTTAGTGCTCAATCCACTGAGCCACACCAAACAGGTTAAGGCTCTTCTTTATTAGATGTGTTTGCCTTACTGAAGAGCAATTTAGATGTACACAGCAAAAGTGTTAGAAGCATGAATACTCTTTTTTTTTTTTTTTAAGATTTTATTTATTTATTTTTAGAGAGAGGAGAAGGGAGGGAGACAGAGAAGGAGAGAAACACTGTTGTGTGAGAAATCGGTGCCTCTCACGTGCCCCCAACCAGAGACCTGGCCCACAATCTAGGCAAATACCCTGACTAGGGTTCAAACCCAAGACCCGGTTCATAGGCCTGTGCTTAATCTGCTCTGCCACACCAGCCAGGGTAGCATAAATACTCTTTGATCTAACAATTCTAGTTCTGGAAATTTGCATAAAGAAATTAATTTGGGGGTCACACAAAGCTTTAGTCTCAAGGCTATTTTTTATAATGGTGTTTGTGATAGTGAAACACTAGAAACAATCTGTATGTCCATGTATGGGGTGACGATAAAATGATGATCCTGTATTGGAATACTATACAACTATTTAAAATAATGCAGAATTTTTTCATTATAATGAAAATTCCATGCTGTATTTATTAATAAAGTAGAATATGTGGTATGACCTCACTTTTATTTAGAAAAGTAACTGCTTGGATTATAAATTGATAACTTTTTTCTTTTTGCTTATTTATACTATATAATATATTTTATAGTGACTAGTACTTTGTAATAAGAAAAAAAATAATTTAAAAAAATAAAATTGAAATATCTTTCATTTATCCCATCTATAGGGAGATTCCATGGAACTAGAAATTTGGTGTCTTGAAATGAATGAAAAGTAAGTTCTCTGTCTTAAGTTCCTTGGTTTTGGTAGCTGAAGATAAAGCAGATGACATCCTGTGAAAAGCAGGGCTTTGTTATCAGTCATGGAGGATGCTCTGGTCACTTAATGAAAGCAATAGGTCTTTGCTACAACTTGCTTCATGCTTGGCTTCCAGCCCTGGTATGGAGATGACCTTCAGAGGGTGAATTAGTCCAGAGAGACTCAGACATCACAAGGAAAGGAGCAGAGAGAAAGCTGAAAAGAGTTTGTTGTTTTTCCAGAGTACAGATAGTTCTCTGATTAAATCCCTTGGGAGCTCTTGTAACATGACTGCTCTATTTTGTCTGCTTTCTGTGTGGCAGAAATCCAGTAAGAGTTCCCCTCCCTACTCCTTTTTATACATTGTGCTGGTCATGGATTGGAAATGTATGTTATTCCCCTCCTCTGTTTCCTTCTTTTAAGGCAGATTAGTTTATTTCCTGCCTACAGTTTCAGTTTGCGAGAAGATTATACATGCAGAAAAATGGAGAAAATAGCAAAACATCAAAAGAAAAACTTCAATAACAAGTATATGTGGTATTTTTTAAAAGTAGAAAGCAATTGTCAGGTTATAGTCCAAAATTTTACTACCAAATAGATGAATAGAGGTAGATAGCCCATAAGATAGTACATGGAAATTGTGTGCTTCTTCATTTATGTAATTGCAACATTAAATTACTGTTTTTAAGTGTGTTGTTTTATTCCTTAGATAACTGCTTCAGAGCTAGAAAAAATATACTGGGTGCCTTTTGGTGCCCATTTCCCTGTGCTGACAACTCTAATTACATCTTTAGTTCAGGGCATGTTTTAATAATAAAATTAATTGTATACAGTTCTAATGCTTAATTTGCACCCATCTCTGTTGGCCGTCATACTCTGAATGGTGTATTTGAACTAAAAAACAGTTTATGTTCTATCAGAATTTATGAGTAATGATAAGTTAATCTTAGTAGATGGAATATAACTAATATTTCTGTATCTACTGCACTTTTTTTTAGAAAGAGAAAAAAACCCAAAATATTGATTTGTTGTTCCACTTATTTATGCATTCATTCATTGGTTAATTTCTGTATGTGCTCTGACTGGGGATCGAACTTGCAACCTTGGCATATTGGGATGATGCTCTAACCAGTTGAGCTACCCAGCCAAGGCTATCCATTGTATTTCTGTTGTTTGTGTTATGTTAGTGGAATAGGATAATGTTGATGGTTTCTGTGCTTCGCAGGTGTGATAAAGAAATCAAAGTTTCCTACACGGTGTACAACAGACTATCGTTGCTGCTGAAGTCTCTCCTTGCTATAACTAGGGTGACACCAGCTTACAGACTCTCCAGGAAACAAGGGCATGAATATGTCATATTGTACAGGTAAGCAGCATGGCTGCGCACCCTTCTTAATTCACTTGTCAGCCTTATCACTTTGCACATTGTCTGACTGGCATTTGGGTATTATTCAGATGTTCTTTGATTAAAATTTGAACAAAAAAAAAAAAAAAAATTTTTGAACAAATGGTTGGATAGCTACTGCTATAGTTTGACTATGATCGTCTATCCATCCTCCCTTAAGAACTCAGCTTTCCAGGGCTACCAAGTTCTTTGTCCTCTTGTTTGTGTACAGTCATCATTTCTGTGTATTGGATTTGGAGATTCTATTGATAGGACCTCAAAGCAGGAAATGGAACTTAAGACTTTAAAAAACAGACTATACTGGAGAACCAAGATGGCGGAGGAGTAAGTGGAGCTACACCAATCTCCTCCCAACACCAAATGGAATTACAACTTAAATGGGGAGAAATCATCCAGAATAACCAACAGATCAAACTGAAGAGAAATCTTACTACCACGGACATAAAAGAAGAGCCGATTCATCACAACGTTACTGGTAGGAAGTACGGAGACTCCAGAGGCAGACAGGGCACCACCTGCGAAGGGTGGGATCTAAACCCCCAACCGGGCTCTCCAGCCTACAGCAACAAGCTGAGAGTAAAACAGCACCCAGCTATGAAAAGCAGAAAGCTGCCAGGTTTAGCCGGCTTAAAAGAGAGACTAAATTCTTAAAGGGACCACTCACGGAAATACAGTAGCACCTACTTACCATGGGCTCCAGCAGAGGGAGGGCACAGTGGACTAGAGACACTTAAGGAGGGTTTGGGTCAGTGGCTTTAGAGGGAGAGTTGAGGGAGCAGCCCGTGAGTCCAGTGCTGACCCATCCTCCATACAGCCAGCAGACCACTCTTCTCCAAAGGGCAGGAGCCTGAGGGGAAGCGACAGCCCCACCCATAGGAATTAATCCACCCCACCTAGCAGTGCCTAAACCTGACCTCAGATGACAGGTTGATTGGATTAACAACTAAAGGAGAGAGACAAAGACAATGAATCTCTGGAAGTCTCCAACTGGCTGACTAGGCCCAGACTGGGACACTAGCCGATGTCACCAGGAAGTAAAAAAGGGTGCACCTCTACACCTCAGAAGGTCACACCACTAAGACAATAAGTGAAAACAGACCAATCCAAGAAGCAGAAGCAAACAAGAGTCACTAAAATGGGAGACAAATAAACCCTCAGCAAATGGAAAGAAGGAATCCCCAGGAAGAGTACAAAATGAAATAGAGGCAAGCACACTCTCAGACATGGAATTCAAAATAATGATGATAGAGAAGCTCAATGAGCTCAGTGAGTTCAAAGAAAGCTACAAACAACTCCAGGGGAACTACAAAGAACTCCAGGAAAGCTACAAGGAACTTACTGAGACCTACACCAGCATTAAAAAGGACATAGAAACTATCAAGAGCCAGGAGGAAATGAAGAATACAATTTCTGAATTGAAGAACATAGTAGAAGGAATCAAAAGCAGACCAGAAAAAGCAGAGGATGGGATCATTGAGCTGGAGGTCAATGTAGAAAAAAATTCCCAAGCAGCGCAACAAAATGAGAAAAGACTAAAAAAGAACGAAGAGGTTTTAAGAGAGCTGCAGGACAACATGAAACGTAATAACGTCCATATCATCGGGGTACCAGAAGGAGAAAAGGAGGAGCAAGGAATAGAAAACCTGTTTGAAAAAGTAATGACAGAAAACTTCCCTAACTTGAGGAGAGAAAATGTCATGCAAGCTCAGGAAGCACAGAGGGTCCCAAGGAAGATAAACCCAAACAGGCCCACTCTAAGACACATCATCATGAAAACGGCAAATTTCAAAGACAAGGAGAGAATCCTAAAAGCAGCAAGAGAGAAACAGCTAATAACATACGAGGGGGCTCCCATAAGGTTATCAGCTGATTTCTCAACAGAAACACAAGCAAGAAGGGAATGACAAAAAATATTTCAAGCAATGAAAAACAAAGGCCTGCAACCAAGAATACTCCACCCCGCAAGGCTGTCATTCAAAATGGAAGGTGAAATAAGGAGTTTCCCAGACAAAAGATCTAAAAGAATACATCTCCACCAAACCAGCACTGCAAGAGATGCTAAAGGATCTGCTTTAAGATGTAGAGACAGACAGAAACACAGGTACAAAGGTAAATGGATTAAATGCACCAATCAAAAGACAAAGAGCAGCTGAATGGATAAGAACTAACTTTAACTTATGAATGCTTTAAAGTGATCTTGTTATTATACCCAGAGAACCCTGAAACACCAATTCAGAAGAACCTATGTACCCCTATGTTCATAGCAGTGCTATTTACAATAGCCAAGTGCTGGAAAGAGCCTAAGTGCCCATCAGTGGATGATTGGATTAAAAAACTTTGGTACATTTACACAATGGAATACTACACAGCAGAAAGAAAGAAGGAACTCCTACCCTTTGCAACAACATGGATGGAACTGGAAAGTATTATGCTTAGTGAAATAAGCCAGTCAGTGAAAGACAAATCCATATGATCTCATCCATTACAGGACAATAGTGAACAAAACAAACAAGCAAAACAAAACCAGATACATGAATACAATGAATAGACCTTCAGTGGGCAGTGGGGAGGAGGAGGCAAAGAAGGGGAGCAATTTAGTCAAGGAACTAGAATGGAAGAACCATGGACATGGACAACAAGTGGGATTGACTTTGGAGCCGGGTGGGTGGGTGGGGAAGGGGACAGAGGGGAGTAAAAAGGGGATGGATGTAATACAACAACAATAAAATTAAATTTTAAAAATAAGCCCTGGCTGGTAGCACAGTGGATAAGGCGCTGGCCTGTGAACCCAAAGGTCGCAGGTTTAATTCCCAGCCAGGGCAACATAACTAGGTTGCAAGCCAGGTCTCCAGTCAGGTCTGTGGCTGGAGGCAGGTGAAAAGCAACCATTCATTGATGTCTCTCTCCCTCTCTGCGTCTCTCTCTCCCCCTCTTTCTAAAAATAATAAAATTAAATTTTTTTAAATAAATAAAATTTAAAAAAATTTTTTAATAAATTAAGAAAAACAGATTATACTGATTCTAGCCTTCTATATTCCTGAGTTAAATTAAAAACATTTTGTCTAACAAACCACTAACTCAATCTTTTTATTTTATTTATTTTTTAAATTGTATTTTCTATCGGTTGCCTCTTGCTTGCCCCCAAATGGAGACCTAGTGTGCAACCCAGGCATGTGCCCTAACTGGAAATCAAACCCACAACCTTTTCACAGTCCAGTGCTCAGTCCCCTGAGCCACACCAGCCAGGGCTCAATTTGTTTCTTTTCTTTCTTTTCTTTTTTTTAAGATTTTACTTATTTCCACAGAGAGAGGAAGGGAAAGAGGCAGAGAGGGAGAGAAACATCGATATATGGTTGCCTTTCACCTGCTTCCAGCTGGGGACCTGGCTGGAGACCTGGCTTACAGCCTGGTTATGTGCCCTGGCTGGGGAATCAAACCAACAACCTTTGGTCTTGCAGGCCGGCACTTTATCCACTGTGCTACCAGCCAGGGTTGTCAATTTGTTTCTTAATCAATTGTTTGTGGGTGTAGAGAAATGGTCTACAGTTCTTTGAGTATTTTCCTTGGAATATTTCACCGTAACACACATTTATTGATGCCTTTTTAATGTAAGCATTGTCCTAGACCCAAGGAAGAACTATACGGAGGCTCTACCCTACAGGTGTTTCTAATCTAATAGGGGAAACAGTTTGGTATATGCATAATTTAACAGAAAGCAAGATTTGAAAACTGCCCAGCCATGTCATGGAGAATAGAGACAGGGAAACTGTTCTGGGTGGGAGGTACAAGACAGGCTTCACAGAGGAAGTGGCCTTCAAGCCAGACCTTGAGACAGGATTTCAGCTGGTAGAAGTGAGGGAGAAAGATTGTTCCAGGTTGGGGGTGCAACAGATGGCAAGCCATAGAAGTGGGGCAGGGTTTGAACCGGACTCAGGTTGTCCGACTGATCAAGGCTATGCAGGGAGGTAGGAGAGCAGAGCCTGGAAATTCAGGAGTCCAAGTCACCAGGACTCTTCAGTGACCAGCCAGCCATTGGTTTTTAAGCCCTTTGGCTTACATGTATAAAGCTGATTTTGACAAGAATTAGGGTAGCAGGATGGAAAGACTAATGTTTAGAGACGTAACTAATTCTGTTGCAACACTCTAGTACCTGAGAATAAGTTACTAAGTCATTCTTTAACTTTTTTAGCAATAATCTAGCAATCCTTCCCATGTTTGTCATCTTCTCTGTAGTCTTTCCAGGTTTCAAGTTGAATATTGCAAAGCAATGGACTTTTGTTCAAATACAACAGAAAGATTATTTTCTAACTCTTGCCTCTCATTTACCTATGCTTCGTCCCCTTCACCTTTGTTCTTTCACAAGTAGCCCTATTATGCTATTGGTCATCAGTTTAGTTGACTAGTCGTCATTCTATTTAAACTCTTTCTGTATCTTATATCCAGAGTAACACGGTATTTATTGCTCACTGTTTATCATTTAGGAGTGCTTTTGGATGCAAATAACCATGGTTTAAACCAGAGAGATGGGGAGGGGGACAGAGGGGAGCAAAAGGGGGATGGATGTAATACAACAACAATAAAATTAAAAAAAAAAAAAAAAAGGAGAAATAGGTGGTCTCATTGGTAGATTTAGTTTTTTTAGATTTTCTTTTTTATACTCTTGTTAACAGATTAACAGTATAGATTTATAACAAGAAATAATAGCCTTGTCCTTTTTAAGTTGTGTACTTTTTCCTCACCCTGTAGATTTGATCATGTTACAAAAACTCATTCTGCATTTATTGTTCTTAAAGAGTGAGTTGGCCCTGGTTGGTGTGGCTCAGTGGATTGAACACCGGCCTGTGAACTGAGAGGCCGCAGGTTCAATTCCCAGTTAGGGCACATGCCTGGGTTGCAGGCTGGGGCCCCAGCTGAGGGTGTGTGAGAGGCAACCAATTGATGTATCTTTCATACATCATGTTTGTCTCCCTCTCTTTCTCCCTCCCTTCCCCTTCCTTTAAAAATAAATAAAATCTTTTTTAAAAAATTGAAGTTTTATTGTCTGCTATCTATAAAGAAAACTTTTGCTTAGCAACTGAGTGGCACAGAGTGTAGCTAAGGATAAGTTTAGCATAATTAGGTTATTTTAAGTACTATACCAGTATTCAACTTATAGTGAGCTGATTAAATGTCAGGTTTTTATTAGAGTATATCTACCAAAATCTCATTAACATCATTCATATATTAATTCATGGCAGGAATCAGCAAACTGTGGCTAGCAGACCATTTTATTATTGTTATAAACAGTTATTTTAAAACATATATAGTTTATATTCTATATGTAATTTCATGTAGACCATTCTGTATGTATTTTCAATGGCTACTTTTGCTGGACAACAGCAAAGCTGAACAGTTACCACAGACTATGGCCTACAAGCCTAACACATTTACTTTTCTGATCCTTTTAACAGGTTTGCTGACCCTGCTTTATAGTGTCTGTCACTTTGTGCATTTATTTCAGACATTTATGTGCATTTATTTTCTCCCTTACCATGCTATAATCTGTGAGACATAGGGTTCAGATTTATCCTGAATCCTACACCTAACCTTTCCTTATCTCATCCCTAACCCTAACCCTAGGGCTTTGTACATTGTTGGGGTTTAGTTTTTATTAAACAAGCCCATGTGTGCGTTTCATTTTTAATAATATCAGTTGACCATTTTTGAAATACATTTTCAGTCTTTTAAAATTCAGAATCAGCTCATTTAGATTGGGCTTCAAGGGAGACTCATGGGAAGGTTTTACTGTGTTTAAATTTTTGTATTTTCAGTGTAGTCTTGCCTTACTGTTCTGTGCCGGAGAAGATTTTCTCATTTTTTAACTGATTTACTTAAAGATGACTTGTGACAAGCATGGAGAACTCCTCTTCAATGAAGACCATCATTTAAATTCTGGTGCCTTCTATCGCATATTTGAAAGTTACTAAGAGAGTAGATCTTAAAAATTCTCATCACAAGCAAAAGAAAATTTTGTAACTATATATGGTGACAAATGCTAACTAGACTTGCTGTGGTGATCATTTCATAATATATACAAATATCAAATCATTATGTCGTGCACCTGAAACAAATGTAAGGTTGTATGTCAATTATACTTAAATTTTAAAAAAGCTAGTACCTTCTAATAGTAGTCCCAATCTATGTACCAGTTTTACTTGTTCACTCTTTGTTTCCTGGTAGGTATACTTTAAAAAAACACTTTGCAGGACAGTGTAAAAAACTTCCTTTTAAAACTAATACTCTCCATATAAACCCCTTGCCTTCAGCTTTATTGAAGTAGTAGCATTATTACTCCACTTGGAGAGGCATTTGTGTAGATAAGAAAAGAAAGTTTTGTTTAATTTGTCTCCAGGTGTTTTGCTGTAGAGACCATTAGAATAAAGAATCAAGTTGCATCATATCTTTTTCTTCCCTGCAGGATATATTTTGGGGAAGTTCAGCTGAATGGCTTAGGAGAAGGTATGTATCATGATAAATATTTCTGATGAGCATCCGTTTTGAAAAATTGGAAGTGAAACCAAGGAAAGCAGGAAAGCTGAGTTGGGAATATCACCTGCAACCTGGCTCTTTTTCATACTTAGTTCTGGCGTGGCCGCTGAAGTGGGAGTGCGGTTACTTCATGAATTTATACTTGTGTGGTAAACTCCTGGTGCCCTTTGCTGTCTCATTTGGCATGAGACAGTCCAAGCAGGGCTTGTTAGGACTTGCTCAGGCTTTAGGATTAACAATTGTTTTACCACTTTGAGGGTAGTTTTATCTGGAGATAGAGTACTATTTCCTTTGCTAATATTAGGTCAATATAGAATTAATTGAAAGAAAAAAGTCACACACACACACACACACACACACACACACACCCGTGATGTACTCAGGGCTAAATGGATATGCCAGAGATCGTATAGGCTGAATGATTCAAGGAAAGATAGACTGGGAGCAGTGTTAGTGTTCTCTGGGTGGGGGAAAGCTAATTATTTCTCTTCCCCTAGGTTTCCAAACAGTTCGTGTTGGGACAGTGGGCACCCCTGTAGGCACCATCACTCTCTCTTGTGCCTACAGAATTAACTTGGCGTTCATGTCCACCAGGTGAGGAAAGAGCACTGGAATCCAAAAGAATTCTTCTAAAGATATTAAAGTTGTTTTCACCCAAACTCCATGGCTAAGCCTACAGTTCAGCTTTGTCATTGCTGAAATCAGTCCCCTTCTGAAGAATAAAATCGAGAGAGAGCCCAGTTTCATTGGGGAATCTGAATGTCCCAGAGCAGACAATGTAGAGATGGTGGTTTATATTTAGGGATGCTACAGTTAAGGCTGTGGTGGTTCCTGCTAATAAATACTAGGTATGGGGCCCTCTGGACTTCAGGGAGGCTGGCAGGGCATTCTGACAAGTCCTACAATCTGTTTACTGCACTACAGGCAATTTGAAAGGACCCCACCCATCATGGGGATTATCATTGATCACTTTGTGGACCGACCCTATCCCAGCTCCTCGCCCATGCACCCCTGCAATTACAGGTGAGGAACGGGAAAGTCCCTTTCCCAGACTGCAGCTAGCAAGGAGCATCCTTCTTGCACAGGTACACAGAGCACCTTTATCCACACTCGTGATGGGCACGGGGCCCTGACGGAGACCCCGCATGGAGAGAAATGGAGTGGCTAGCTTCCGGTTTTGCTGCTGCCTGTAAGGTGGAGAGGATGTCTCAGAAAATTCTTGGACACATTGGACCTTGACAGTAGTAGTTTAGCTTTGAAAATGACAGTAATTTGTGTAATGTCCTTCACAAATTAAATGGCTTTCAGGTTACCATTGGCATATTTCAGTTATACTTGAGAATCAAATATCCTCAGGCCTCGTTCCCAAAAAACAGGGTCTAGGATTCTCTCAAGGCCAGACTCGATGTGTATCAGTAAGGGTACTGCCTTTATGTGAAGGACTTCTAAAATTGCATAGGTTTGTCTTTGTAGTCTAAACTTTTATTTCACTGCGGCCTGTTGCTGACAATTCTTTGGCCCCAACACCGGCCAGGCTTAAAGCAGATACTCTTAAGTGATACGTCAGGTAAGATGTTTGGGTTAAAATAAAGCCATTTTCAATCTCTAGATGCTGCTCTCTGGGAATGCTTGAAATTATGAAGGACCCAGCGCAGCTCTTCCTGAACTCTTACGAACTCTGCCTGAAACGTTTGTCACAACTTGTACTCCTTTGTGTCCTTTCTAAAATTGACTGTCATCACTCTAAAATTCATGGCTTCCTTTCTCCTCACTATAGAACCACTGGTGAGGACACTGGAGTAACGTATCCTTCTGTGGAAGATTCTCAGGAAGTGTGTACCACCTCTTTCTCCACCTCCCCGCCGTCCCAGGTAGAGGGAAATGGGGCCAGGGGCTGGTGGTCATTATTTGGTACCTGTATGGACTTTATGGAATGGTGTCAGAATTACATATGTATGTAAATTGTTTATGCTATTTGGTGTCAAAATTTAGATAGTTTCTGGTGGTGGTGGTGGTGCTTGTTTCGAGGAGGTTGTTTTGAGCAGTGAGGAAGAACCTTCTTATTACCCAGCAGGTAATATTGCAGTAGTCAGTGTTTACCCACAAGATTACATGCAACCTTTACCTTCCTGGGGACTCGTGTATGAAATTCCCTGGGGAAATCAGTCACAGAATTCCATCTGCATGCTCATACTAAGATGCTCTGACCTATGCATGTTATTTGGTAGCTCTTTCCCATTTGAAGTGGCAAATATGTTTCCTAATAATGGAAGGAGCACCAAAGGAACCAATAATTATTTAGTATAAAATGCCAGTAAGAAACCAGCAATGCAGTTTTTTCTTAATAGTTGGCACGGATTTCTGCCGATCTGTATTCTCTATCTGAACGTTTTTAACCATTAACTGTTCCACTTGAGTTCACCTTCAGTGTCAAACTGAATTTGCAATAAAACACAGGCTCCAAACAATGTTCTCAGATTCCCAAGGGGAAGCGCCTCTGTGGTCTTGTTGTCTCATGGACGTGGCACGGAGGGTGCTTCGGCTAGGGAGCTGTCTCTGCCAGCTGACGGAGTTTCAGGGCACTTCTCTCCCCTCCCACCCCGCGTCATTCATCTGCGTCTCTTTTATTGCCTGCAGACCCTGCTCTTCCTGCCCACCGTCTCTGTTCCCTCCTTCATGGCTGTCCTATCAGACGGTTCCTTCTAGACCAACTCTGTCCTGCTTTCCTTTTAACAGGGCCCACATTGCCCCTTCTCACCATCTTATTTTGGGGACCCAGCAAATTAATTAGCTATCCATAAGGTTTATTTTCTGTGTTTCTTTCTTTCTTTCTTTCTTTCTTTCTTTTTAAGATTTTATTATTTCCAGAGAGAGAGGCAGAGAGGGAGAAAAACATCAGTGTATGGTTGCCTTTCACTTGCCTCTCGGTGTTTCTTAAATTAAGAAAAACATTAAATTTATTTTATCCTGGATTGTTAGGAGAAACTGGATTAACATTATGGCTCTAATGTGTTTCAAAAGCAGAAAATAGGGGGAAAAAAAGGCAGAAAATAGGCACAGAAGCTAACTTAGTGTGTGTGAAGGGCATTCAGAATCCACGGATCACTGTTATTTCTGTTGCCCCAGTTTAGAGTTTTAAAGAGGTAAAGAGGTTCTCATAAAGTTGCCTAGAAGGTTTGGTTTGGGGGGTACGGGGATTATTATTCCCCTCCCCACATTAGTACACGTCACCATTGCTCCGGGAGGGTAACTCTTGGTACACCGACTGACCCGGAGTAACACTGACCAAAATTGGGGGGAAGCCCACTCTCTTGATAGTGCACACTGGGAGTAGATTATTTTTAGATAATGTGAATATGTCAAGTTTAATGTCCATTAAAGTTTTGTAAGTGATAACTTTATAATCAATAAATTAAGTTGTGACTTGGGAGATATGAAGGATGGTGACGCTGGGCCTTAACAAATCAATTTGTCTCTTTCTCTGATACAGTGGAAATTTCTCCCATCTCCAAGAGTAAAGGGAAGTTAAGTAGTTTCTGCACGCGATGTTTGCATATAAGTTTGTTGACCTGTGTGTAAGGAGAGCCTATCTTTTTTCATGATAACAATTGCCTGTTGTGTCTCGTCACAGTTTAAAAGTAGATTAGGCCCTGGCTAGTGGTATAGTGGATAAGGCACCGGCCTGTGAACCCAAAGGTCGCTGGTTCCATTCCCAGCCAGGGCACATAACCAGGTTGCAAGCTAGGTCTCCAGACAGGTCCTTAGCAGGAGGCAGGTGAAAGACAACCATACACTGATGTTTCTCTCCCTCTCTTCCTCTCTCCTTTCCCCTCTCTCTGAAAAGAATAAATAAAATATTTTTTTAAAATGTAGATCGACAGAGGGGAGCAAAAAGGGGATGGATGTAATACAACAACAATAAAATTAAATAAAAATAAAATGTAGATCACCTCAAAATCTTATCAATACTAAGCAATACTAAGCACCTCACAGGTGAGCCCTGTTCCTATCCCGGAGCACCTCTAATCAAGGCTGGTACAATTTGGTGAAGAAATACTTATTTTGAACAGGGAGAAAATAATTTGCCATCAGGGAATCGCACAATTGTTCAACTTCTATTTGAGCTCTTGCTAGAGTTCAATAAATACATGTTAATTTGGTCTTTGTTTCCAGTTTGTGTCCAGTTTGTCATGTGGGCACAGAGTTGAGTCAATAAATAGTTGTGACCCTACTCAATTCTAAGCATTAATGAATTGGTGGGACTTACTAAAGATGGAACAACAAGACCTGAAATAGTCATTGTGCCCATAATCAGCTTTGAAATCATGAGTTTGAGAGTGCCCCAGCTTTTGTTCCATCAAATTCCCCTACACCATCAGGGACTATAAGAATATACATACAATACAACAACAATAAAATTTAAAAAAAAAAAAAAAGAATATACATACACACACATGCTTATGAACACATGCACACACGTACAGTCAGCCCTGTGCCTACATCTGTACATACCCACTCATCTTCCCTGGGATGGTGTGGGAAAGTGCAGCTAGGAATTGGGGTATTTTAAAGTACCAGCCAACAAATATCAACTTTTTAAACCTGTCCCTGGTAGATTCTGCATCCTGAGAAAAAGGCATTCTAACATTTTAATCTGTTTCCTCATTCATCCTGAGTACACCCTGTGGCTTCTCCTGGGCCCTATTGGGCACCATTCTGTCATGTCCTCCCATCCTCTTGACTAAAGACAAGCCAATGCTTGGTTCAGACTTCTCTGATTTGCCAAGTCATTGCAGCTTAACTCAGCTGTGTTTCCACCTGCTCACCAGGGAGACAGGTGTGCAGTGGAGTGCCCTGGGACAGCACCTGGCAGGCTCTTGCACGCTGTCCTCCGGGAGGCGGTCGTGCCGCTTTCTCCCTGTTTCACGCCTGACTCCATCGTGCGTTTCAGCCTCTGTTGCTGCTGCCCCTCGGAGTGTTTTACTTCTTTCTCAAGTCCCTTTTCTCTTCTCTTCTCTTGTTTCCCCTGTCCCTGTTTCTGTGCACAGTGTGTGTTTACTGTCACAAAGGGACATTTTCAGACCCCTACTCCTGTGGTGACGGATACCCTGAGGGTCCCCATGGCAGGACCGGCCTTTTCCCATCAAGTGAGTCCACTGGGAAGAAGGGGATAAGTCTCAGTTGGCATCTTTCTATTTTAAAATTGTGAATAAAGTACAGGGTATAGCTATTGAAATGTCCCAAGTGTTCTGTGGGTTATTTTGAGGGTTTGTAATTGATTTTTAACAGGACATAGCAAAGTAGCTCAAAATAGGATTTTTCATTTGCCTCCCCCATTGATGTGAAAAATACATGAAGTTATTTATATCTTACTTCCAAATAAACAATCCAAGAGTGGTATTCTTTTTTTTTTTTTTTTTTAACATAAACAGGAACCCCCTCTTCCCCCCATTCACAGTGGTGAGGGAGGGTGATTAGAGAAGGCGCCTGATGCTTCTCTGGGACCTCAAGGACAAAGTAGAAAATAGAATGACCTGGGAAAAACTAACGACTTTGGCTCCATGTTCTGCCCAGGCTGTGCTCCACAGATCAGCTAGGCTGGAAACAGAAACAGTGAGCGTAGAAAGGGGGGAGCAAGGGAGTCATTGGAGACCTCTGTAAGGCTGCAGAGCTGGGAAACTCAGTCCCACTGTAGCCTCTCTTGTTTCTTCTAAAAAGAAATGGCCTGGTTTGCCTTTAACCCTCGATTCAGGCCCCTTGACCCGTGGAGGTGTAGACGGGATCCATTCCTACTTCTAGACCAACCTTGACCATTAGCCTGTTTTTCCCTCCTTTCCTCTGCCCCTCTCTGTTTTTCTCTTGCTTAGCTATCCAGCTCTCGCCTTTCCTATCAGCCTGCTGCCCTGGGCGTTGGATCAGCTGACCTGGCTTATCCAGTAGTATTTGCTGCTGGCTTAAACACCACACACCCTCACCAGGTATCTTTCTAGGCGGGGAGGGCCCTGGGTTCCTGTGCGGCCTCCCTGCCCTGAGGCAGCTGAGGGGCCTCTGGAGATACCAGTTTCTTTTAAAGTGTTTGGAAGCCAAGCTCTCCTGTGAGTTCCGAGGACTAGCATGACAGAGGAAGCAGTCTCTTAAACTTCACAAAGCAAAGAAGTGCTTCCTGAGTGTTTCTCTCTCTTTCCTTTCCTGTTGTAGTCATCGCCATGCATGTCTGTCTTACTAACTGAGTCCCAAAGAGAATCAAGAGCCAGGCGTCCTGCTCAGTAGGTGGCAGCAATGGTGACAATGAGCTCTGAGCTCCAAAGCAGGCACCGTCATGCTAGGCCCAAGGGTCTTCTGTCTGAGGCTGCCACAATTCCTGTTTTTTCCCATTTTCCCTACAGCTAATGGTTCCTGGGAAGGAAGGTGGCATACCCCTTGCTTCCAACCAGCCTGCCCACGGAGCCCAGGCTGATCAGGAGAGATTGGCCACCTACACCCCTTCGGACGTGGCCCACTGTGCTGCCACCCCTTCCAGCAGGTGAGTTGCAGCGTGGCCTGCCACTGCTCGGACAGCCAGGGGCCTGTCCTCCTGACTTGTCCTTCTTAGGTATCAGTAAAGAGTAGCTTCCAGCCGTGGCTCAGGCTTGGAATGTGCCCTCCCAATGTGTGTGTGGTCCTTTAGGTTCCTGACAAGGATTTTACATCTCAGCTGGTATGTGAGGAAGCTGACCCCGAAGCTGCACTTCTGATTCATAGGGACAGCCGACAGCAGGGGGTTGGCTTTGACTGCCTTCATCCAGTGAAGGTTTTTCATATGTTTTTTTCTTTTACCCCAAGAGTTATTCCTGTGGAGTCGGTCTTCATTGTCTCTCCAGGACCAGAGCAGAGTGTTTACCATGAAATCTGAAGCCACAGTGTACCTGTGATAGTAGTTAGGGTTGATGTGCTTTTTCTGTTACATGAGTGCCTCATGGAGATCCTTTAAAAACTATTTTTTCTCATTAAACATTTTTTTAAATCTTTGGGGTTTTTTGGTTGCAGAAGTAATACGTCTGTGAAAGTTAAATTATAAAGACATTGATTAGGTAGAAAATTAAAGGTCTTATAATTCCACCCGGCAGAAATCACCACTGTTACTTCCTTTTAAAAGACAGGATCACCCTGGCTGGTGGCACAGTGGATAAGGTGCCAGCCTGTGAACCCAAAAGTCGCTGGTTTGATTTCCAGCCAGGGCACATAACCAGGTTGCCAGCCAGGTCTCCAGCCAGGTCTATAGCTGGAGGCAGGTGAAAGGCAACCATACATTGATGTTTCTCTCTCTCTCTGCCTTTCTTCCTACCCTTCTTTCTAAAAATAATAAATAAAACCTTAAAAAAAAAGACAGAGGATCCGTAAGTAAATAAATAAATAAAGGCAGAGAATCTCAAAAGGACCAAGTAGTTTGCCTGAGAGCAGTTAGCTTGCACAATGGCCAGGCACAAGCCTAGCTCCTCGGACTGCAAGTCTGTGCTCACTCTTTCCATTACTCTTGGCGCTTTCCCGGGGGAGGCTGAGGCTGTCTTGATCTGACCTGCCCTCCCTTGACTGCAAGGCCCCCAGAGGTAATGACGTTGGTCACCCTGCCACATCCTAATGAACTTTTGGATAATAGAGATTCCTGGGTTGGTTTGTTTTCATTCCCACAGTGGAGTGGTGGGAGGGGAATTGAGTGGAAGAATGAAAGTTTTGCACCATCCATCAGGAAAAAGAATTACTTTCATTCCTGACTTCTCAGACTTCCATCCTGTTTGCCTCCTCATTAGATAAGGAAGATCCCGCTAGTCATCTCGCATACTAGTTTTCAGAGCCTCACCTCTTGGGGCAGGTCCAGGAGTAATTAAAGACAGAGGACCCTGAGTAGGAGGCTCTTTCCCGCAGGTGGTCAGAGCTCAGGCCTTTACTCAGTGCTGGTCCTCCCTGCTGCCTGGAGCCCAGAGGCCACTTGGAATTCACAGCCCCCCTCCCCACCCTGAGCCCCTGCTTTTGGCCAGAGGGGCTTTTCTGTCCCCTGCTGGTCACAGGGCTGTGACTGCTGGTTAGGCACCCACAATATGGGATCCCATTCCTGCTGCCTGGAGCGCTCTCCCATCATCCAGGACCAGCATCAGTCTGAAGGGCTGAACAGGGGTCAGTGGGAACAGCCAAGCCGAGGATATCATTGACAGACCCCACCAAACAGAAGGAGGGGGTAGGGAGAGGGCAGGAAGCATGATACAGAGCGCAGAGGACCCCAGCCCAGGGGGTTTGCCACGGGTGGGGAAAGCTCTGGCCATTCAGAGGGTCAGATTTGGGACTCCTGACTTGGCAAAATGGCACGTTCCTTGTGAGGCAAGGCTTGACTTTAATATTGTGCTTTAAACGTCTTATGGTAGTTTCAGATAACTCAGCAAAACAAAAATAAGGAGATGGAGAACAGCTAAAACCTTGAGGCTGTCTCTAATTAATATTTAAATTAGTTTATGGGAGCTGCTTGCCCGTGTGACAATTGCTATCTGCATGGTAACAAGCTGCTTGGTATTTCATACAAGCTTTAAACAGTTGAGGCACTGGGCTTCCTTCACATATGCTCGCCACTCAGAGGGGAAGGTGCCAGGGGCAACAGCCAGGCCACACATCGCCATTTCCCACGCAGTGGGCAGGTAGGGGCCCCTTCCACCCTGGGCTGCAGCCCTACCAGTGGTGGGTTTATGGGGAACCAAGTGGGCTCTGGTGTGATTTGAGAATGAGTATCAACATTACCTTTCTTCTCCAGCGAGGATAATGAAACTGTATCAAACAGCAGTGAGGGACGGGCCTCTCCCCACGATGTCTTGGAGACCATCTTTGCCCGAAAAGTGGGGGCTTTTGTCAACAAACCCATCAATCAGGTAATTTTTCTGTCACTACCACCTGTGAGGCATGTCTGAGTGAGGCCTTACTACAGGCAGGTCTCTTAACCTAGGAACTGTGTAGCCACTGACATCATGCGCAACTTGTATGTGTGTCGTGGTAGGGCTGGTAATTGGTGACACCCCTCCAGGAAGTTGAGAACTATTCTGTGATCTCTGAAGCCTCCCTCAGGAGAGGGAGGCCGGACACCACGCAGCCCAAACAGTGCACTGAAGTGTCGTTGCCTCAGTCTAACTCAAAATAGAAAGCTCCTCTTCAGCTTTGCCTGGGAACAGTTGTTACCGAATTCCTGTGGGTCAGGCTTCCAAAGCTGAATTGGGGGGTCTCCAACACAGGAACCTGAGGGGCAGTGTGCTCAACCTGGGCATGAACTTGCTGGACTTGCAGGCTTCTAGCAGCCTCTGTAGGAGCCTGTGAGCTGGGGGACGGGCAGGCACGAATGCTGTCTTCTGTGACTCTTAAGGTGACCTTGACAAGTTTGGACATACCTTTTGCCATGTTCGCTCCCAAGAATTTAGAGCTGGAGGATGTCGATCCCATGGTGAGTAGAAAGTTTCCAGGCGATGCCTGTCCTTCCTGGGCATGTCACTGTTCCTTCACAGACCATTAACCCCGTGGCTTAGGGATTTGCAGCCAGGGTTGGGTCCCTCACAAAACAAGATTGTTAACAGTGACTGCCCGCAGTGCACAGAACCAGCGCCTTCCTCTGCCCTATCCTGTACCAGGTGAACCCTCCAGACTCCCCAGGGACAGAGTCCCCGCTCCAGGGCAGCCTGCACTCTGAAGGTTCCAGTGGGGGCAGCAGCGGCCACACCCATGACGACTTCGTGATGGTTGACTTCGTAAGTTGCTGTCACCTTCCTTGACCTCTGCTGCCCCGTTGCACTCAGACAGGACCTCCTTCGCAGGGATCAGATGGGCCAGTGTACACAGCTGGCACGGGGGGCACCCGGCTGGGCAGGGAATGCAGGGAACTTGCCCTCGTAACCTGCTTCGGGAGACATTTGGTGGCAACGAACAATAAGGCATTTTGTGCCTTGTCTTTGGTTGACATTGATAATGCCATTCAGCTCTAAATGGGGATTTTCCAGTTGGTTCTATTCATTCCTGAATGAATAGTCCTGTGCTAAGGAAAGGCGTTTAAAGGACAGTCACAGAACCCTAACCAGGGAAGAGGAATGTTATCAGCAGGATTAGAATTCAGCTGCCCAGAAGAGGAAAGGTATAAAGACGTCTTCCTAAAATAAGCCAGGAACAGCCTTGTCTTTAAAAACTGCTGGAAGGAAACAGGGTTGTTCATCTCTGATTTTCCTCTGGTCCATGATAAGCTAAACTGAGTCTTATCTTGTTTTTGAAGAAACCGGCTTTCTCTAAAGATGACATCCTCCCAATGGACTTGGGGACCTTCTATCGTGAATTTCAGAACCCCCCTCAGCTGAGCAGCCTCTCCATAGATATCGGGGCACAATCCATGGCCGAGGACTTGGTATGGAAACCCCTCCTCTACCCCACCTCATCCTCCGACCTCCCTTTGATGTCATTCCTGCTCCACAGTCCTAGCAATTCCTGTTACTCCCCCCAGCACCACACCTCCCATCCTCCCTGTGACGGGAAAGAGACACTTTTAGATCGGTTTCCTTTTTTGATTCCACTTGAGATTTGCATTTTTGCCTAGCAGTCATTATCTTGAATTTCTTGCACTCACTTCCTCCTCTTGCACACAGTCAGTATTTCTTTTTTTTTTTTTTTTTTCTTTAAAGATTTTATTCATTATTTTTAGAGAGAGGAGAAGGGAGGGAGGAAGAAAGGGAGAGAAACATCAATGTATGGTTGCCTTTCTCCTGCCTCTGGCTGAGGACCTGGCTGGAGACCTGGCTTGCAACCTGGTTACGTGCCCTGGCTGGGAATCCAATCAGCGACCTTTGGGTTCGCATGCTGGTGCCTATCCACTGAGCCACCAGCCAGGGCTACAGTCGGTATTTCTTACAGTCATGTTGTTTGGTGCCTGGCTTCTACTGGCTGATGCTGCTAAGCCAGGCTGCACCAGCAGCTCTCACATGCAGCTGTTCAGCCTGCCAGGTGCAGGCCAGCTGACCAGGGCAGAAGAATCCTCAGGCCGAGAGCTTGGTGTTCTCGCCCTTTACTAACGAGGTCGTTCCCTGAGCTGTGGTGCTTGTGTGTGGGCAGATGTCCTGTACTGGCTGTAATTACCACCTCTCCGCTTAGGGTAGTCTTCATTTCCTGCCTCGGAGGAGTGCCCAGAACAACCCCAAACTCTGGCTGTCCCATGCCACAGGGTGTTGGGGTTCCCCTGCCTGAAGTGGGGGTATCCCTTCCTACAGTGAGATTAGAGGAATGGCCCCAGGAATAGGATTCTAGGAGAAACTGCCCTTGATTTGCTCTAAACAAAGCATGCTTAGTAATAATAACAATACAATAGTAATCATTATTGTTAACATTTATCAAGGCTTTTATAGATGCCTTGCCAAGCATTTTTCTAAGTCCCTTATATGATTCTGCAACAACCCTAAGAGGAAAGTTTTCTTATCATCCCAGTTTACAGATGAGAAAACTGACCCTGTGAACAAACAACTGGCCCATAGTCACGCTGAACCTGTGAAACAAAGCTTTGATCCCAGAGAGTCTGGCTTCTGATTTTAGAAGCCACCCCCACCCTCTGACTTAAAATGTGGTTGGAAGGAACTGGCCTCAGAAGACTCTCACAGTGATGCCTGAGCCATTCCCAGCAGGTTGCACTGCCTGCTGGACCTGCCTGGGCTGTGTGGTGTGTCTGGGCCACCGTCTGCACTCTGAGGTGGGAGATTGTCCCATCTTCAAGTACCTGGTGCCTCTCCGGAAATCTGTGAGAGTTTAAATAAACTCTTCACGTGCAAAATCTTCAATGGAGATAGATTGAGTGATTAGGGTCAGATTGTGTAATAGTTGATACCTGAGGGGAGTTAAAGTTAATTCCTTATGGTTCTGTTTTCTTCTCTTTATTTCCCCTCACCCTGCCCCTCTTCCACTGGTGTCGAGATGCAGATTCCTAGGCCTCACGTCAGACCTGCCAAGTCATAGTCTTTTTAGGAATATGGTTGGGACTGCCTTGTTCATGGGCCTCCCCGGAAATTCTGATGCCCAACACAGGGTGTGGAGAAATCGTTTTGTCGTTGGAGTGGTCCTTTCCTTTTCTTTTCTGTCTCTTTAAGTGTGAGGGTCACTTGGATTCCCTAGGCTGCTCTGTCAAATCCCCCCCTCCAGCCCCCGGAAACCCTGAAGCCCTCTGTGTGCTGCCTGCTCAGCTGCCCTGAATTCTGCTCTCCCAGCCCCACCCTGCTGAGCTGAGCCCCTACTGTGCTCCCTTCTTCAGGCCAGGGTGGCGGGACTGGCTGCCTCTCGGAGACCCTGCCTGAATGAGCAACTCCCTTCTCCCTTCCTGGTACAGGACTCCCTCCCAGAGAAGCTGGCTGTACATGAGAAGAATGTTCGAGAATTTGATGCCTTTGTAGAAACCCTGCAGTAAAAGTTGGTGTCCTCGAGTACCAGCAGCAGCCTCCTTTTGTGGTCCCAGGAGACAGAGCCTCCCACTCAACAGCTGCTCCCGTCCCTCGTCCTGCTCCAAGCCAGGTGGAGGGAGGCTGGTTTCCCCCATGGGGACCCAGAAGGGGTCCCAGCTCTTGCACCTCCTGGATTCTCCATGGCAGCATTTGAGAGGACCCGTCCTCTGGCCGTGGAGATGGGAAGACCCCTTGCAACAAAGGGGCCCTTGGCTGCCCTTCTCCTTCCTCCACCCATCAGCAGCTGCTTCACTGAGATTGTCCTCCCACCTTCCTGTTGCTGGGCCCCCTGCCCCGTCCCCTTCCTGCTCGGGTCTGCCCTGTAGCTGGCTCCTCACTGGCCTGCCTGCCCTAACCACTGATCATTTGACATTCCAGCTGGTGGCCCAGAGGCTAGTGTGGAGCAGAAAGAGGATGGAGACATTGTGGTGGGAAGAAGGGCTCCTCCGAGCTCTCTTTGTTGTCTCCTTTAGTTCTGGTCATCTTCTTCCTCTCTCCCTCCCTTTGCCCCTATTCCTGTATTATTGGCAATAGAACAGGCCTTCTGCCCATAATGAGAACTCGAAAGTCAGCCATTCCTCCCCTGAAGGCTGTGCTCGCCCCCTTTAACAGAGGCCTGAGCAGCCCTGGCGGCTGCCCGTGCTCCGCTCCTCGGCAGGTAGAAGCCACCCTGTGTCTCTGGGACTGGGAGTCACAGCGGAGGTTCTTCTCTTCCTTCCCTCCCCCTGTTGCTGCTCCTTGGTGATAGAACATGGTAAATATTTATTACTTTCAAAGACAGATATTTTATAGAGAAAAGGTGTTTCAGGTTAGGTGTGAGAAGGATGACGGGCCTCTTCCTGGGGCAGGACCTCCCTCTGCGGAGGGTCCTCAGATCCCAATTGCTGCTCCGGGACCTCCCTTCCCTTGTGTGTAAGGCGGGAGCCAAGATGGCTTGCTGTGTAGGGTTGATGACAGGCTTCACCTTGGACCCCTTCACGTTCCTGGGGAGAGGCTGGCTCTCCCAAGGCTTCTGCAGAGCGAATGACTGTCTGGCAGCCCAGGAAGCCTTGATGCTAAGGGTGGCAACTCCTTCGAGTTGTGCCACATAGTGCCACTGGTGAGCCCGGGGAGGCCCGGACAGGCCCCTCCCTCTGGGGTACTTGTTCCTGTTTCTCAGGGCTGGGTTATGGGCCTGTTCCTCCTTTCACTTGGGCCTGGCTGCCCCCTTCCTTTAACTCCAGGGTCCGCACGCTGTGCTGAGGGTTACTGGTTGCATTGGTTCCTTGTTGAGAAACTAAAGCTGGACATATGATTGACTTACCCTTCGGGCATTGTTACTTAAGTAAGTAAGGTGCCTAGCTGCACCCACCTGTGCCATCCGCCTCTCTCCCAGCCTGACTGGTCGTCCCGGCTGTGGAAAACTAGGCCTGCCCCCTTCCTCCGGGTCCACCTGGGGTACTCACGGGCAGCAGCTATTCCGCAGTGGTGCACGTGGCCCTCACTTGCTTCTTAGTAAATGCATGTGACACTGTTCCCACCTATAAGGTTGAGCTCTGAGGGGTTCAGCGGGCTCTCATGCTATTTCCATTAGGCGGAGCCCTGCCCCTGTGTGGGTGCTCTGCTGCCATAAGGAAATGTTCCCGCCCGTCTTTGGGCTGGAGCACACCCATGGCCAGCTGCACCAATCCAGATTTGCCTCCAGGGCCCCAGCGCGGAGAAGGGTGGAGGCCTGTTGTAGGTGACTAATTGTTCCCCGCTTGGCCCAGTGTCTCAGCCACTGCCCCCCTTTTGAGGCCAAGCAGGGAAAGGCCGTTAGTGCTAGCAGTTGATAGCAACTTCTGATAGTTGGGCTGTGCACGCAGCAGTTCTTCAGGACCCCATCAGTGAGAGGCCAGGAGGGCTGAGCCCTGCCCTTGGGCTGAGCCCAGGAGCAGGTTGATTGCCAAGGCCGGCCCTTGCCCTGCGGCCCTGAATGAATAGCAGTATGAGCCCGAGGCTGCGCTTTGCAGCACCTGCGACCAGCCTGGGAGCAGCCTCTGTCTCAGGTGGCAGGGCTCCTCCCCTCCTTCAGCCAACCTTGTTTGGAAATACTGAGTTATACTTTAAAAATGTATTCAAGAGATTTCCAATAAATTTTTTTCTGTACTTTACAGCTTTTTGTTCTGCACGTTGTCTAAAATCCTAGCCTGCCGTCTCCCACTTCCATGCAGACCCACGAGGAAGGGGAAGGGCAATGTGATGCGCAGCACTGGGAGCTTCAGAGTCAAGCCGGCTGTGCTGGTCTTGGGCTGGTCAGGGAACCACCTAAGAGCCTAATTTCCCTGGGTTGTCAGGTTCCCATTTCAGGGACCTTTATGTGAGTATTCGGTGAGATGGTGTGTGTGAAGTAGACATGCTCATGCAGTAGTTTATAGTAAAATCTGCATTATCAGCTCTTCATTCAACCTGGGCCACACAGCTCAGCCCTTCAGCCTGGCTGGAGGTGATGAGGAAGGGATAGGCCGCTGCCATTTCTAGTGTGGGGCTTCCCGGGTTGCCTGGGTGTGCCAGTCTGTTCAGCTGCCCAGGGCACTGGTGCGGCCGGGGGAGCCCTGTGGATTATCCTGCCTGGCATCCTGGGGGTTGTGCAGCAGGCATCTCAGCCCTGGTGAAGCCGCCTCCTGCCTCCTCGTTTGTGCCCGCGGTGGGGGCGGGGAGCCGAAGTGGAGCCCATGTCCCAGAGGCTGAGGTAGCTGTCAAGGTGAGGGACCAACCACCGGACACCTTAGCAACTGCTGTCTGGTTGCCTCCCCATGGCCTTCCTGCCGAAGCCTGGCCCCAGGACAGAAAAGGCCTAGTTGGAAAGTTGTCATTTCAGCCAAAACCTGAAGCCGAAAAGAAAGAGGCCCACCCACTGCTGCTGTACAAAACAGGCTGTGGGAGCCCGTGCCTGTTAGTGAACTACACGTGACCCTAATCTTGGTGCTTGACCACACAGCCAGGTGAGACAGAGGTGGCCACCTGTGGGTTAGACACGATGGTGAGATCCCCTGGTGTCACCTTCAGTTGGGAATGCCTCAAAGGCAAAGTGTTCAGTGTCCCCAGGTCTGATGAAGGCATCCTGCACCCCTGCAGCATCTCCCTACGCTCCATCCCCAGAGATCTGCTGTTGCTAAGGCAGAGGTAAACGGGCTTGAGTCACTCAGTAGCGGCCCTGCCAGGATCCCAGCCCAAGTAAACAGCTCTCCCCCCGTCTCCCACTCCCCTCCTCGTTGCCCAGGTCACGCCTCTCTGTTCTAAACAGTAACCCAGCTTAGTGCAGGGAGAGCCAGTGAGAGGCCGCCAGTGCCTTCTGTTTGAGCTGCCTGGGTGAGCGCCACGGTTCTGCAACAGGGCTGGTGCCTGTGTCTGTAGCTGCCCTCCGAACAGGGCTTGTCCTGCAGGTCTGGCCCAAGTGAACAGTGACGAGAAAAAGGCCCAATTGAGGCCACCATCGCCTCAGAGACAAACCACTTTTTAGAAATTACAGTGAAATACACGTAAATGCTACCATCTTAACCTCAAAATCAAAGCAAAACCTCAAAAGAGGAAAGGAAAATGGGATCTTTGATGGCTCCTATGTGTGCAGGTGGCCGGTGGAAACAGGCTGGGCTCTCAGGCTGAGGGCAGATGGAGTGGGATGGTCAGGTGACGGTTTCACTCCCAGTTGCTGTTCGGTTGGGACTATCTGTTCACCTGTGAAATGATGGTCATTCCAGTTCCCACTGGGCACTGTTATGTATTGTACACATTATTTCTCCTCCTCAGAGAAATGAAGGAACCGTCTCAGAGGTGGGGCCATATAAACATCTGTTACCAGTGAGACCTGGTGGCAAGTGATGGAAGTAGGATTCAAACCCGTGTTGGCCACCACAGCCCACTCTATTTGGGGGACAGAAGAGGCCCTGGTCATAGGCTACTGCATATGGTGGCTGGCTGGAATGCTGCAGGTGCCCAAAATGGAGGGTGACCATTCCCACTTGGAAGAGGGTTAGAAAGCTGGCCTCATAGCCACTCACAAGTGACCAAAATGAGGGGGCAGATGAACTGGGCAGGGTCTCCTGGCGCCCCATCTGCTCTTCCCCACAGCCATGCCACACTTCCCACCCAGTTCTGAAGCTCCATGCCCACTTCTTTGACAGCCAGATGGGTAGTTTCCATGTCCATTTTTATTGATACAAAAAGTGCAAAGGTAAAATACATGATTGGTGCCAAGGAATTCATTAAGTGTGAATGTGAACACTTGATTCACAGTACAAGCCCCAGGTGCTGACCAGTGGGGCAGGGCACAGGGGAAGCCCAAATAGACCCACAGGCTACCCAGTAAGCGGGGCTGTGAACACCCGATACACAAAGTGGGGCGGAAAGCAGAGGCCCGTACCCAAGCTAGAGACACAGGGACTGGTGGGACCAGCAGCCACGCCAAGTACCAGAGTCCTGACATGCCAGAGCCCTGGGGAGAGCCCAGTGAGGTCTGGGCCCGGCTCCGCTCAACTCTCAAATGGGGTGGGGCTGGTCAGTGAGGACCCCCACAGCATGGGCTACTGGGCAGGTATTTCCCTGCTGCCCATGGTTAAGGCTGCGGGAAAGTGGAGGGGTGTCGCCAGAGTTCACAGGAGTGTAATTCTAAAGGACACAGCTGGAACAAGGGATAGCCATCATCACTGGGGTCTAGGTTTTCTGAAAGACAGCGGGGCCCTGGTCAATCTAACCAGCAAAATCTCTGACCAGCCCCTCCAGAAGGAAGGAGCCACCACAGATCCTGAGGCACCGAGTCACCTCTGGCCAGAGCAGAGACCAGTGTGACCCCATGACTGCAAGAGCCTTGAGCCCAGAAGCTGTAGACAAGGCCTGGAGGCTGAGCCCGCTCGTCTGATCAGGCACTAGGGGTCTCTCAGATGGGAATGGTGTCGATGCTAGGACTCGGCACATCACCCAAGCCACCAGGCCTGGCAGAACCAGGGGGTCGGAATGTGGGCAGTACCACTTGGGCAAGTCTGAGCAGGGTTTGTGGAAGAGAAGGAGGCGGGAGCAGGAAGCAGACTCCAGCCTAATTCCTTAGCTATGGAAATACCCAGGGCTGGGCCAGGACAGGAGAGGACAGGAGCAGGGTGCTGTACCCAGGCCCTCAGCCAGACAGGCAGGGGCCTCAGAAGGGCCGCGAAGCCAGCTCCGCCTTTCACTCCCCAGCAGTCAGGAGGGGGCGGCGCAGCCCCAGCCGCATCCCAGACAGCCGGCAGTGATTTTGGCATCTGCAGTTGCCAGGGAAAGAGGCAGGAGAAAGCAGGAAAGGGATTGCTGGGGCCGCAGGAAGAGCCAAGGCAGCTCTGCACAGCCCCGCAGCAGGAACCAGGGACCCAAGGAGGCAGAAATATAAGGCTAAGAAAAATGTCTCGTGGTCACAACGAGGCCTCCAGAGCGTGAGGTGCACTAGAAAGGAGGGGAGGAGGAGCTGCCCAGTTGGCTGGTCTCGGCTTCTACCTCCTGGGGCTTCATGACCCACCCTGGGCAGGAGCCCTAGGCTCCTCGATGCCAGGAGGAAGAGTCCACATTGGGGCGATCAGAGAAGGGGGCTAGTGGGGCAGGGGCTGGGCTCAGAGCCCCTAGGAGGCAGGGCTAGGGAACAACTCCCCTTGGTGATCCAGCAGGAACTTGGTGAAGGTGTTGATGGGATTAATGGCCTTGAGGGTGATGGCAGCATCCTTGGCCCACAGCAGGTTAGGGCCAAAGACGACAGCCAGGTTAGTGTTGGTCATCTTGTTCTGGTCACAGTGGGCCGACACCTGTGCAGGGGAATCAGAGGGCTGCAGGGGGTGCCACAAACCCTGCCTCCCAAACCCTGCGGCTGGCCTGGAGCCCCCTGCCCCCTACCCGCCCCCTTGCCGCCAGGTGAGCAATGGAGTCTCACCTGCACCAGGAAGGCAGTGAGGAAACGAAGCACCTGGTAGTTCTCCTCAGGCAGCGTCCGAAGGACCTGCAGTGTCACCTCCACTCTCTGGCTCTCTTCAATGTCTATGAAGAACGAGGGCCCAGGTTGCAGGAAGCCCTCGTGTGAGACTAGAGGGGAGACCCCCACCAGACTTTCCTTGGAGGACAGGCCAAGCCCGCCTGCTACAAGTGCTGCATAGACCCAGCAGAAGCAGCTCGAAGCTGGGGAGGGAGAGGGGGCACTCACTGAGGAAGCCCACCACGTGGGGGTAAAGGTCAAAGGTGAGCAGAGGCTCAGGAAGCTCCCGGAGGAAGGTCTTGAGGATGACGGCTGGCAGGTGCAAGTCATCGTACTGGTCAAAGTCCACAGGCAACCCTAGAGGTTGGGGTGGGGGAGGGCTGGAGAGGAGCTGGGTCCAGCCTGGAGACCAGCAGCCCATCCAGAGGCCTCCCCTCTTCCTCTGAGACCAGGGAGTGCAGGTTCAGGCCATCTGGGTGGAGTGGCCCCAGTACATAGTTATTCCTTGTCGCCAAATGAATCTGAACCCAGGACCCAGAAGCCCGACTGGCAAGGGAACAGGCCTGGACAGCCAGGCAGGAGTGGGCCCCATGTGATTATACCAAATGCCAAAAATCCTCTGACAGGAACACAATCTGGGACTCTTGTTTACAGGGCAGCAGAAGGCAGCAAGGCCCCCTAACAGTCACACACATGCCCCCCCACCCTCTCCCCCAGCCCCCACACGTGTGATCTGTACCAGCCCTGTGTGCCTGGGCACGTCCCTGGACCACTCACCCATGTTGTACTTCTGCTGCACTTCCCGAACAACTTGGGTGTTGGCGGACCTCCGGAAAATCCCCTCCGTAGTGAGAGCTGGGAAGCAATGGGGCCTGGTGAGTCTCTGAGCTCAGGGGCAATGCATAGACTCCCCCCACCATTCTTGGGGTTCCAGCCAGGGTCATTGTGGGAGCTGGTTCACCCTGCCTGGCAGCTTCCCAAGGGGGCTGGGAGGCGCAGGGCAGAAATGGATGGGCCCAGGCACTCACCGTGGTCTTGGAGGTGGGCGATGGTCTCCCGGAGCACAAGCGGAATGGGCTCCTGCTCTGGGTTCTTCTCCTGGAGGCTGTGGGAACAAGGGCAGTGAGCGGGGTCTGCAGCCCTTCCCAGCCCCGGGTGCCAGGCACCCACTGTCCGCTGTCCGCATACTCACTGCTGCAGTGAGACCCCGAACTGCTGGTTGGGCAGAGGCGGCCGTGGTGGCATGGGCTTGGGGGCTGTGGCAGGGCTCTTCTGCGTGGACTTCAGGAAGTCATCATACCTGCGGGAGCGGGTGGGATGGTCAGACCCTCTGCCTGGCTCTGTAGTCACCATAGTAACCCTTGTTTGTCAGGCGCTTACTGTGCTAGTAGTTTACATGGTTTATTACTTTTTTTCTTAGTGGGTTGGGCATGGTGGTGGTGGTGGTGGTGATGGTGTACACATTTATTTTATCCAACCTCTTTTTTTTTTTTCTCTCTCTCCCTATTCTTTCTTTTCTTTTCTTTTTTTTAAAGATTGTATTGTTTTTGGAGAGAAGGGAAGGGAGAGAGACATCAATGTAAGGTTGCCTTTCACCTGCCTCCAGCTATGGTCCTGGCTGGAGACCTGGCTTGCAACCTGGTTATGTGCCCTGGCTGGGAATTGAACCAGTGACCGTTGGGTTCGCAGGGTGGCACCTTATCCACTGTGCCACCAGCCAGGGCTTTATTCAACCCTCTTAACAACCCTGCTTTACACATGAGAAAGGGAAGACTTTAAAGAGATTCGGTCACAGAAATGGAATTTTAACTCACTCTCTGACTCCCTGTGCTGTCTCTTAATCATGACATTTGCTTCCCCTGTTTAGCCTGGAGTGCTCAAGGCTTTCTCTCCCCTTGGCTGACACATCCTACCCCACAAACAGGACACATGTACACAGATGCCCTCCAGCGTGCACACGGTTCCCACCCGGCCTCACTTGAGCACTTGGCGAGGGATCCCCAATTGCTCCAGCTTCACGTGCTCGCTCAGCTCACTCAGATAATTCACGTAGAAGATCTTCTGCCCAAACTTGAAGCTGCCAGCGGAGGAAAGGGCATGGGTCAGGGCACGCGCTGGCTTCGGCAGGCCTCCACCGTCCCCTGGGCAGCCTTCCCAGGTGGGACAGAGACTAGCCCCAAACAGTCCATCCCCGGGATACTTGGCCTCCTCCAGTATCTGCTTCAGAGGTCGAGGGGAAGCATGGGGAGACCACCACCCGGCCCAGGACCTGTTCACCTGATGATGGGCTTAAAGAGGATGAGCAGGGTCTTGATGAACATTGTCGGGTGCACAATGTACAGGGCCTTGATGTTCTTCTTGTACCTGCAGGGGCAGCATGGGCAGTCAGGGAGGGAGGGAGCCACAAAGCCAGGTTCATAGGAGACATTTTCTGATTTGACTCATGGGAAGCCTGAGAAGTGACATTGTGTCATTTTACAGATTAGGAAACAAAGACTCAGGTTACGTAACCTAAAAGGTCTCAGTGTGGTGTGTAAGGAGAGAAACAGGGATTCAAGCCCGGGCCATTCCAACTTCAGAGTCTTTGCATTTCCCCAGGCGTGGGTACCTGACTCCCCCTGGCGTGGAATAAGCTCCTGCCCAAGCAGAGGGCAGCCCAGAACCTGACTGAGGCCCCTACCGCCCCCAGTCCCTCACCCACTTGCGGTCAAACTCGCGGTAGGCATCCCGGAGCCAGCTGAGAGAGGGCTTGTTGTCGCTGGTCAGGCCATGGTGCAGATAGAGCAGCGTGTAGTCGCTCTCCACGTACTGGTCCAGCGTGTGCTTCAGGTACCTTCAAGGGAAAAGACCTGCTCACGCCTGCCCTGTACACAAGTGGGACCTCTTAAGACAGAACCGGAGGTCCCAGGAATGTCTTCTAGCATACCCCCTCCCCACAAACCCCGGCCCTGCACTGTCTATCACGGCTGCATAAGCAGCTGCCGTGTTGTGGAGGGATGAGACTGGGCTGGGTGAAGCAATAAAGAGCTCTCGGCTTTGAGCACTGACTGTGAGACAGGAGACCTGGACCCTAACAAGAGCCCGCTCACATACTGCCACGTCAATAATGATGGTCACCATTTATCAATATGAAGCTTAGAGTGTCTGCCAACCACTTCGCACGCATTATCCCATGCCTTCCTCCTGACAATCAAGGCTGATGTTATCCCCTTGTTACAAGTGAGGGCAATGAGGCTTAGAGAGGCCAGGTGCTGATCCAAGGTCACAGCACATACGGTGGGGCCTGGAGGTGAAGAGCTAACTCCGAAGCCTGCGTCCTTGACCACAGCGCAGCTCTCCCTCTTCTACGGGAACCCCCAGCACCAGCTGCAAAACACTGCCCATGAGAGAGAATGGGGTGGCCAGGAGGTCCCTCCCCTGCTCTAATCACTGGGTTTTTTGTGGACCAAAGAGCCACACCTCAAGTTCCCTATGCTCACAACATGATACCTACCTCCCCAAAGGAAACACGTAGTGTGGAGCCAACCCAAGGTGGAGAGGTATGAAGAGAATAACCAAGAATTCCAGAACGGGGGTGGCCCAGCAGAAAGGCCCTCTTTCTGGCTGGCCAGCCCCAGGCCTCAGCAGGATCACCACTGCAGGCTGGGAGGCGGGAATGCTAAGGGCTTCCAAGAAAAGTCCTGTTGCACTAAAAGGCGGAGGGTTCGAGCCCCAGTCAGGGCACATAACTAAGTTGCAAGTTTGGTCCTGACTATATATGGGAGTCAACTTACTGATGTTTCTCTCACGCTGATGTTGCTCTCCCTTTTTTCTCCCTACCCCTTAATACATAAAATCTTTTTCAAAGTTAAAAAAATCAAAGAAAAAACATCCTTGAATGAGAATTTAAAAAAAATTTTAAAGGCATTTTGCAAGTATAAAATACTAAAAGTACTGAAAATACACTCAACCTTTGATGGATGTTATGACTTCTCGGAGGGCAATTAAGTGCTGTCTATGAGAAGCTATAAAATGTTCCTACTCTTTGACCTTGTAAATATGTCCAGGAATTTATCCTAAGAAAATAAGCAGAGATGAAAAGAAACATTTTTGTAGAAGGCTTTTCATTGTAACCTTCTACAATGGAAAAAAAGAAAACTGAACAGCAAGCTAAGCGTCCAACAAGGAGAACTGGTTAAATAAATCACAGGATATCATCTATAAATAGATATCTCACAGGATGCTCCCACAGACAAAACCAATCTGTGAAGTGAGATGTCAGCACAATGGTTACCCTTTGGGGTAGTGACTAGAAAAGCAAAGGGAGGTTTGTGGGTGGGGCCAACATGGGTAGGTTCAGTTTTTCACAATTCATCAAGTAGTATACATAATTGGTTCCCTTTTCTGTAAGCATAGCCCATGTTAATAAAAAAATTGTTTTTTAAGATTTTATTTTTTGTTAGTTTTTTTAGAGAGAGGAGAAGGGAGAGATGCAGAGAGGGAGGGAGACATCAATGTATGGTTGCCTTTCACCTGCCTCTGGCTACGGATCTGGCCGGAGACCTGGCTTGCAACCCGTTTATGTGCCCTGACTGGGAATCCAACCAGTGACCTTTGGGTTTACAGGCTGGTGCCTTATCCACTTTGCCACCAGCCAGGGGTTCAATAAAAATTTTTAAAGGATATCTTTGATGAATGTTTGACACTCAGAAGATAAAAACATTATGTAAGATACAAAGACCTCTATATGTGTCATAAAAAAAAGTAGGAAGTGAATACACTAAAATATTAACAATGGGTTTCTCTCTGGGGGATAGGTTTATGGGTGACTTTAAAAATAGTTGTCTATATTTTTCTTTTTCTTTTTTTAAAATATTTTATTTTATTATTTGCAGAGAGAGGGGTAGGGAGAAAGGCAGAGACAGAGAGAAACATCAATGTATGGTTGCCTTTCACCTGCCTCCAGCTACAGACTTGGCTGGAGACCTGGCTTGCAACCTGGTTATGTGCCCTGGCTGGGAATCAAACCAACGACCTTTGGGTTCGAAGGCTGGTGCCTTATCCCTTGTGCCACCAGCCAGGGC
This sequence comes from Noctilio leporinus, assembly GCA_004026585.1. Taxonomy (NCBI): domain Eukaryota; kingdom Metazoa; phylum Chordata; class Mammalia; order Chiroptera; family Noctilionidae; genus Noctilio; species Noctilio leporinus. The sequence continues at coordinate 80,348 of PVIW01004332.1, forward strand.
TATATTTTTCTTTATAACTACCTGCATTTTAGAAAATTCTTGAAATTTGTAACACTTTACCAATGTATACAATGGCATTTCATGTATAAATCTTACGTAATGCCCATAACAAGCCTGTGAGGTGGGCACAATTCTTATTTCTACAGGGCTCAGAAGAGACATGCCTCCAACCACATAGTTAGTACGAGGCAGAGCTGAAGTTGAATCAGTCTCCTGCATCCAAGCTTCCACCACGTTCTGCTTCAACCCTCAGATCTGGGTGGATAGCTTGCAAAGCCAAGTTGGAGATGATCTGACTGAGAACAAGAGGACAGGAATGATCCCTGATGGACATGCCTCTCTGCTCCCAGCAGGGACTGTGACCAGGTCAGGTGGGGGTGAGATCTGTGCAAGACAGAGGACAGAATGGATGGCAGAGGGCTTCCGGAAGCCAGACAAAGCCCCAGAGCAGATGCCACCTCACCCACCCATCAGGGTCTCTCCTGAACACTGGGTGCTTTCCCACCCTATCCTCTGACTTCCTCCTACTCTGACAGTGACCTGGCCAGGAGTCTGCTACCTGCTTTGTCAGATGCAATAAAGCTGTGGTACACAGCGGGAGGAGGCCTGTGACTCAGCACCCTCAGGCTGAGCTCCCTGGCCTGCCTGGCTGCGCCGCATGGAGGCCGGGATGAGGCTCTGCCTGCCCATCAGAGAGTGTGGGAGGAGGGTCAGGAGGCCAGAGAAAAAGACGTCACACACAGGGCTGGAGAGACTCAGGCCCTCCCCCTTGGCTGCAGTACCTTGGGCTGTTCTGACCCCTCACGACACCCCATGCACACAACCAGTGAGGTTTCAAAGAGCTGGTATGGGCAGGGCAGACATTTCCAATTTCAGGGAGTTCTTAAAAGTGGTCAGGAAAGAAATGAGATGGTAATTCCTCGCATCGAGGAGCGCCAGGAGGGTGGTATAGCTCTGTCCCCTTGGAGGTCCCGCACTCGGGGGCCGCAGGCTGGCTCAGTCAGTAATGAATGTTTATTAAAACAGGGTTTGTCAAACCCCCACTTTCCATCAGCCTCTGGATTTGCATCAGGAGAGTCCTAGACTAACCACAGCTATAATAGTACAAATTTGGCTACCAGAATCCAGAGAGGAAGAGAAGCCACTGGTACCAAATATGGCACGAAATAAAACTAGTCATAAAAATGGGGAACCACTCCAACCGCATCAGATGCTGTAAGCACTATGGTGACCAACCCTCACATTTGGACAATATTCTACTTTTTGAAGCATTTTCCCACACTCCAACAAGGAAGGAGGGCTGTATGCTTATCCCCTAGGGAAAGTGAAGAAAAAAGAAAATGAGAAACTAGGTTAGACTTCCCCCAATGTAAGACAGCTCCCTCGGGAGCAGAAGGGAGGCCCTGAAGAAGGTGGCCTGGCACCTCCACACGGGGAGGGACAGTACGAAAAAGGACAACACACCACACTGGGGACCTGGGCCCCGGTGCCGCCTTCCTTTCGGGTACTCACCCCAGGAGCTTGCCGTGGTCCAGCTGGTGGCTCGGAGGCATTCGGCAGGCGCTGAACACAATGATCTTGCGTCCGTACTTGTCATCTCCTAGGTTCGGAGGCAGAGGGAGCAAAGGGGGTGAGAGATGAACCAGGAGAAGCAGGCTGAGGGCCTGGAAGGTACCAGGCCTGGTCACCCATGCCAGTTAGGACAGGGCCCATAGCGGCCCTGCAGGGACCTCTGGGCAGCTGCCTGCCCTCAAGGGGTGTCACTGAAGAAGGAGGGATAGGTTGCTCTCAGGGCTACTGGGCTGGGTATAAAGACATAACATGACTTTTTTTTTAAATCACACCTAGTGGAACCAAGCCAAATGTCCATCAACGGGTGACTGGGGTAAAGAAAAGGCAGAGGGTACAATGAAATACTGTTCAGCTATAAAAAACAATGAAATACTGACACATGCTACATTGTAAATGAACCTGGAAAACATTATGCTGAGGGAAAGAAGCCAGTCACAAAGGGGTAACATATTGTATAATTCCATTTATAGGAGCTGTCCTGAACAGGTAAATCAAGAGAGACAGACAGCAAGTTAGCGGTAACCAAAGGCTGGGAGGGACAAGAACAGAGGCTGACTGCTTGCGAGTATGGGGTGTGTGGGGGTAAGAATGCAATCCTGGAACTACATACAGATACACGTCATTGTGACTATTCAATATCACCAAACTGTACAATTAAAAACGGTTAATTTTATGTCCCGTAAGTCTCAGCTCAATTTTTGAAAGTCACACCCTTCAAAGTAACTGTTGTGTTGCCAAGAATCACCTTCTGAAGTAAGTCCACGCCTGCTTCAGGAGCAGCCCCCCTGAGTAGAGTGTTTGGGAAACCCCCCCGAGGAAATCAGCCTGATTACAGAATAGTGTCCCATTCCTAACTACTAACAACACTTTCTGATGTCATTAGAATTGGCGGCATTTGCCTCTAACTTCTGGACAATTCTAGGAATCACATTCCTTCTCGTTAAGGATATTCCAAAGAACATGAAGTTGAGAGGTGTTTTCAATGCTGTAGGAAAATGCTAACGTAGATGTCCTCTCTCTGGGATGTCTGTCTAAAACTAGTCACAATTTGGTGGTCTGACCATCTGGCTTTGTCATGAAGCCGGGGAGCCCCTGAGACATATGCTATTTTCCCCCCAAAGTAAGATGTCTTCTAGGGTCAGCATGGGTCAGCGACCCCAAGCAAAGCCCGGTGGGGACAGGATCTGGTCCCTACTCTCCCATGTCGCAAGGACCTTTCCTTCGTCTCTCACCACCAAACTGCACTGGCCTGATCCCAATTGCTTTCTCAGCCCATGTAACATGGTGAGTCTGTCCTCCACCTCTGAGGACTAAGGATCCTCCATGCCTTGCTGAGTGTCTTCTCCTTACTTAATAAGCCATGACCTCAATGATCTTTCTCAGTCAGTGACTTCACTCAGTGGTCAGCGCTTTTCCAAACTGGTTGCCAGACTCTGACTCTTCCCTAGGTCTGGGACCAGCATCAGTGGACAGGCTGAAGAAGGCTTCTGGAATGTGGGCCAACTGGCCCCAGTCCCTGCTGGCTACGGTCCTTGCAATGGCTCACAGGATCCTCCAGGCTCTCTCTGAGCACACTTCCCACCCAGCAGTGCTTGCAGCCCTGGCCACATTAGGGTGCTGTGAGCCTCTGCTGTTTCTCATGCCAGACAGCCCTTTCTCTAGACAATCTTGTTCCTCTCCTCTAGGCTAGCTCCTTGGAATCCTTAAGACTCATCCAGGCATAATCTCCTTCCAGAAGCCTGTGTCCTCTCCTCCTTCCCCCAGACAAGTTAGCTGTCCCCTTTCATGGCTCCAAGCATCAACTCCCATCTAGGGTGCTTTGACTTGACTCTCTTGCGTATCTGTTTATGTGTCTGTCTGGACTGGCTTGTGAGCGGTTCAGAGACAGGAACTGTGTCTCACCCACCTCTGAATCTCTCACATCAGTCCAGAGCCTAGCATGTGACAGGTATTAGGTAAATGTCTGTAGCCTTCGCAGACATCGGCCCACATGACGCAGTATGTATGCATGGTTCTATTCCTGAGTTTGTTCATGGTATCTGGGCCATCAGACTGCTTCAGGCAGGGAGTTTCCCAGAGCCTGGGACAGAATTTCTCCAGCCTTACCAGCAGAGAACCCTCTGTAAGGTTGTCAGGGGAGAAGGGGGAGTTCATCCAGAGGCAGGTCCATTTTGAAGAACCGAATGCAGCCTGCTCTTTCATACCCTAGCCTAGATCCTGGTGTTGGGTTCCTTCCAGGCCAGTGGGATAAGGGGGTGGGAACCTCCAGGGCCTGCTCTGATTCACTTCCCATGGGATCAGACAGAAGGACGAAGAGCAGACTGAGGCAAAGGATCAGATTGGCCATCCCAGCCTCATGTATAACCTGGAGCTTCAGAAACCCCTGGACCTCCTACCCTGGGCCTGTGAAGGGAGGGACATCATTTGCCTACTCCCCTCAAAGCAGAGGAAATGCCCAGGATCGGGGGTAAAATGCTGGGTGGAGCATGGGGATTCCAACAGATTCTTTCCACGCCAGCCACCAAGAGTAAAGCAGCCTCCACCTACCAGCAGACTTGAGGCCTCAGGCAGGACAGAAAGTCAGAGTTCACTCATCTTTGGAATGTGAAGAGCTAGTAACTGGTTAAACAAGCTGGCCCAGCGCCCTGCGTGTAGGAAGCAGGTACTCAGCCAGGGCTCCACTGATGCGCATCCACCAACGTAGTGTCATATAAAAAATGTTAACACATACGCATGTGTTTTCTAGGGAAATAGGTCTGTGTCTTTCACATTCTCAAAGACCAGTTTTAAGATTTGCACTCCTTGAAGGAAGGAATGTGTCTCTTCCCCCAAACAAACCCTCAGCGCTGACTACAGGGCCCATTCTAGAGCGGGTGTTCTAATGCATGTTGAATGAAGTCAGGGTGGGGATGGGGACAAACGAGGAGGAGCCAGGTGGCAAGACCCCGCCCCTGCACAGGCGAGGAAGGGCAACCTGAGGGTCTAGCCCCTGCCCTCCCTGAAGTGCCCAGGTCCTTGGGTGACCCAGGCATTTCCCAGCAGGCAGAATGACTGTTGCTACAAGAATGTATATAAAAGGCCCAGAGCTCCCTTCCTGATCTCAGAAGAGAGGTGACTTCTGCCCCGGAGACTGGAGGGACAGAAGGAGCTGCAGCACCCGTGTGTCCAGAGCTGATCAGGGCAGAGGGCTCCATGAGGGGGAGGTACAGCATTGGTGGAAAGCACCAGAAAAGAACAGCCGCTTGAGAAGGAAGCCTCTGCATTCCCCAGATACCAATCAGGAACTCTCCCAGGGTGGCCTGTCTGTAATCAGCAACAGCAGCTCCTCCAGCAGGCATTCTGGGAACTGCCAGGCCAGCCACTTGCCACAACCTGCAGGATGGGCCAAGGAGATGGGAGGTGGGGGCTGGGCAAAGTGCTGGAGCTGGCTCGCACATTTGTAAAATTGTTAGATTGGCAGGAATACTGCAGTCTGACGTGGTAAAAAATCGCAAATAATAACCTTTTCTTTTCTTTCAGGAGGGCCACGTCTACCAGCACACCACTGGGAAGAACTCACTTGAACTGAGTTAATTAAATGTGACAGTGGAGCATGACAGCCACCTCTAGCAGGGAGGAAGAGCCTACAGAGAAGCTGGGGACATAACCCCTCCTCCATTCCACCAAGGGTTCTTCCTCTGGTTTCTAATGCCAGGAAACTGACCCCCAAAGAGGTCACCCTAGTCTCATCAGACCAGCTCACCCTGGCTGTGCCAATCCACACTCCTGTAGGCCATCAGAGGCACGCAGCGGGACAGCCCCAGCAGAGGAGCCCTGGGCCTGCAGCACTCAGCCTGAGCTTGGGGAGCCAGCATGCAGGCCAGGCCATCGCTCAGAGCCAGCCAACTGCCTCCTGCTCCCTCCTGGACCCCGCCCCTCCCTCCCTGAAGCTCTTTTCCCTTTGCTTCTGGAGGTATCCCCACACAGCCCCCACCCATAATTCTTTGCTATTCCTGGCTCCCAGGCGCTGCCCACGGCCAGCTCCCTAGAGTGGGGGTGCAATTAAGCTGGTCCCAAGAGCCCTTCCTGATCCACAGCCCAGAGGCCAAGCAGGGAGAGCCAGGAGCACACCTACCTGGCTGGGCCCCCTCAGGCTCATCACACCCTGGGGAAACAGAAACAGGTTGTGGCTCTGCTTGCAGAGGAAAGGGGGTCACCGTGGGGAGATGGAGCCCGCTCTGCCTTGGCCACAAAGGCAGGAGGATGTCAGGACAAACTCCTTCACATCAGGCAGCCCCTATGCCCCGGGCAGGAGGGGCCCCCTCTGGTAGTGAGGGAAGTGCTGAACCTCAGCTGACTCTTCTGCGCCCAGGACAGGGCCAGACCAGGGACAGGGCCAGATCGGGAAAGAACGTACAGCCTTAGAGCCCAAGCCAAGGGCCCCAACCCAGACCAGGGCAGGGTCCGGGGTCACAGGTGTTATGGAAATACCTTTGATGTTACAGATAACCTTCTGAGCCCAGCCTTCAGGATAGATGGAACTCCCCACCACTTCCCTACGGCCAGCTGCCTCCAGGGCCCCCTTGGCCAGCACCACGCTGGGTCCAGGGCCCATGTGCCCACTGCTCCCCATGCCCACTCCAATGCCTCTGTGCAGGGCCATTGCAGTCACCCTGGCTTATAGCTGCCTGGCCTCACCAGCCAGAGGACAGACAACCATTAGGCAAAGGACAAAAAATTTTGCAATCCATTTCCTCTTCTAACAGTAGAACCCTAAGTAGAACCCTAAGGGCAGAAACTAAGCCATCAACATCCCGGCTCCTAGAGTTGCCTGGGTCCTACATGGTGAACAGGAGGGTGGGAGCACCCTGAGGCCAAGACCCAAGGGGTGCTCTACACCCCTGCTCAGCAGGACAGCACGTCTGCCAGGGACCTGAGGCTCCAGGTGTCACATGGCCTCTAACTCCCAGACTTCCTTGGAGGTAGGGTTTCCCAGGAGGAACTGGCACCTCCTTGCTTTCCAGTACCTGATGGGGTAGAAGAGCTGACATGAGGGCAGAGGGAAGGGAGAGGTAAATGACCGGCTGCCCAGGGCTAACTGTGTACTCTGGGCTAGGCCCTGACGTACACTCACTACCGTAATCCTCTCAGCAACCCTGACAGGAAGACATCAGTGCAGAGAGTAAAGCAGGAAATCAAGCCCAGGACTTTCAGACTTTGAAGCCATCAGGCCACCCGCCTCTCACACACAACCTGCTGGCGGAGACAATGGGGTCACAGCTCAGGATGTGGTCGCAGGTGAACAAACTAAGTGGCTACCACAGTTGAGTCAGAAGCCCAGGGGTCAGGGGGTCAGACCACAGCATGGGCACCACCCCTCCCTCAGGCCCTTCCCCTGTAGCACAACAGACTGGCCTCCTTAACCCAGGAGTGCAAACTATGAGGAAAAAGGTGCAAAACCGGGTGTGCCCACCTGCCACCTCCACGATCTGGTGCCGGGCGATGTCGTAGTAAGGGTCATCCCACTTCAGGTGTGTGACAGGTTCTGGGGAACTGCTTTTGGAGTCATCTGTGGAACAGGGCAAAGTCTCAGGATAAGCTTGGGGGCTGGCACAGTGTTTTCCAAAGACTGGTGCTATTCCCCTTCCCCGTCTCCCCACCAAGGCTTGTGCTCCCAGCCCCACGCTGGGGCTGGTCAGCTTGCCCCGAGCCTGCCCTCCCGGAGTTTCCCTCTAGCAGGAACGAGTCCCCCATCTAAAGTGCCTATGGCTGCCTGAGACCAAGTGGTGCCCACCTGACTTGGGAAAGTCTGGCATTTCATCGGATGGCCAATTCTTCTCATCAATGGATGCTAGCTTCAGTTGGTTCAGAGCCTGGCTGGTGTCATCCAAGGTCAGGTCATCCTGCAGCTCTGAAAGTGGGTCCATAGCTGAGTCTGTACCCCACAGCTTCACCCCACAGAACCTGAAGAGAAACCTGAAAGGGGACAGTGGGGTGGCAGGTCAGTGATGCCCTCTTTACGCCTATAACCGCTACAGCAAGTCTCCTGCCCCCCTTCTCCCTTGTTCCTGTTCTTCAAAATTTCTCATCTTTGCCAAGAATTCCATGTAGCTCTTGGTCCTTCTGGCGCCACAACTTTCTGGCACATTGCCAGAAAAGGCAGCTGTGGCTGAGAATGGCACAACCCAGCGCCTGCCTTCAGGTCCTCTAGCTGGATAGGGAAGAGTCGTACCAGGCCCTGTGCTGCCCACTGCCCTGTTGGTTCAGTCATGTAACCCCCATTGCAGAGGGTAGAGGTCACTGCCCCTTTCCTCAGGGTCACAGAGCCCAGGCACTTCCAGGTTCCAGCAGTTCAGGGAAGAGATGGTATAAGATCTAAGGAACATGGGGATGCTCCAAACCCCAAAGGTCAGCTGTGGCCCTGGCTACTCCATCTCTGACCCCTGTCCTGGGGAAGAGGAGGTGGCCAGAGACCATAGGGTGCCAGAAAACTGGCCATGACCGAGGACCCCTACTAGATTTGCCCGGGACAGGAACCAGGAGCAGAGGATGGAATCTGCCTGCAGGCTCTGGGGGCTCCCAAGCCCACTCTGATCTTCAGGGTGCTCCAGATACCAACTTCAAGGTGGCAAAGGTGAACAGACTACCCCAAGGATCAGGCGGCACAGGAGGGAAAGGGGGAAGTTCATGACATCACCAGAATCCTGAGATACAGGAGGTGAAGAAGAGAACAGCACCTACAGCAGGAGGAAGGGCGAAGAGCTGACTAAACGTGGGCCTGGCTCTGAGAATGTGGTTGCACACACATCTGCCCTCAGCCCTAGCGGGAGGCACACAACTCTCCCATCACAAGCTCACCACATGGATAAGGGAGGAGAGTTTCAATTCAACCCACTCAGCCCAGCCCCAAAGAAGAGGCTGCTCTAAGCTCACTGCATTCCTGGAGTCCAGAAAAATGACATATATGGTCAGAGAACCAGCAGGGCAGATAAGGAGTGCAGACAAGACCCAGCATGGGTATGGACCACCAGCTGAGATTTAGACCAGGAACACCTCCGGACCTTGAGGCGATGTGACAACCTCCTGTACATGCAACAGCAGAGGACTCTGGATGGTAAACTGGTTGCCTGTGCCTAGCTAGCAACAACCATCTTGTTACCAGGGCAACCAAACTGATTCAGTGGCATAACTGTTTCAAGCTCCTGAGCCAAAGCTGAGCAGGCAAACAGCCAAAAGAAAAAAAAATCTTTTTCCTCTTCTTCTCCTCTGGCCTTTTCTGCTACCCTTATTCACTACAGCTTACCGCCAAAATAGAAGTCCCTTCCCATGAACCTCTCCTGTTTGAGAATTCATTTCCCTCTGAGTGCTGCTGTGCCCCTCACCGGGCTCCTCCATTCCCCTCCAACCCTCTAAGGCAGGCACAGCTCAGTCTTGAATCCGCCCCATTCATCTACATGCTGTTCTCCATGTTCGTCCAGGAGGCTGTGAGGGCTCAGCCAAAGCCCCTCCCCCCACGGTGGGTCTCGGGGACAGAATTCAGCTCACAGTACCCCTCTCCAGACCCAGGCCCCAGACGCTCCTTCAGCCCAGCCCACAGCTATCCAGAGAAGTCTTTCTGCACACAGTGGGCAACTGATGCAATGAAAAAGGCATGCGATGTGGTATTCAAAGAACTGGATTACAGTTGTGCCTAAACCAGCAAGTGGCAACGACGCTGGAGAGTTCTTTTCCTAACTGGTCCTAAATTTCCTCATCTATAGAAGTGAAGGCTCTGAAAAAGGGCTCATGGAGATGGATAACAGTGTGGTGATTGTGGGGGTGGGGGCTCGGTGCAGATGGAAGAGGGTATAAAGAGGAATAAAGGGTAATGGAAAAAATACAATTAAGAAAAAAAAAAAAAGAACTGAAGGATCTTCCCAGAAACATAATTCTCCAGTTCTAAAATACTTGCAAGGAAGTGAACAACAGGATTAGAAGAAACAGCTAGAAACTGACGTATGTGTGAGGGAGGGAGAGGGTGACCCTCTGAAATGAGCTATACTTGAACTCCACCTCTTTTCCAGTAACTCCTCTATTTTGTCAGTTCTCCCCGAACTGACCCTCCACCCCACCCCCGCTCCAAACCTTCTATTCCAGAATAACTAATCACAGTTGTTATCACCTCCCAGCCAGACTGGCTTCTTACCACTCTCCAACCCACAGCTGTTGCGCCCCCAGCCCACCCCCACCCCCACCGTGAGCCTGGAAGCTTAGCTCCCTTTCAGTGGGAGGGTGAGCAAAGCTAGTGAGGGGAAGGAAGCATCTCGGTAGCCTAAGACTTCAGGCATCTACAAACCCTGCTCCACTCTGCAAAATACTCCTCACTGGCTAGGAGAATTTCTTTCCCATCTAAGTAGGTAAAGATTTGTAAAAATCTTGAAACTCAGGTTAGGCCATTTTTACTTAGAGGTTTTAACCTTTGGGAAATCTGAACCTCTATGAAATACTGATGAAACTCATGGTCTTTTTCCCTAAGAAAATTTAGCACGCGCATGAAATCTTGCATATAATTTTAAGGGTTCACATGCCCTCCTGAGAATCCCTGATTAAGAGCCCCTGACTTATTCAGAATTACATCTGACACATGTAGATGTGCACTCATTTGTCAAATGACTGACTGAATTCATTTCATCTCCTAAGTGGAAAAGGGAACCAACATTTGTTGGGGGCTGAAGAGTACCATGAACTGGACACAAATTATCTTTTAACTTCAGAACTGCACCAGAAGGCATGTACTACTAGGCTCATTTTACAGTGTGAGGAAAGTGAGCTCAGAAAAATGAGCAAATTGCATAGGGTCACACAGGAGAGTCAAGATTTTCACCCACAGCTCTGACTGGTAAGGCTCAGAGGATTGAGTGCAGGCCTGTGAACTGCAGCATCACAGGTTCAACTCCCAGGCAGGCCATATGCCTGGGTTGCTAGCCAGGTCCCCAGTTGGGGGCATGCCAGAGGCAACCACATATTGGTGTTTCTCTTCCTCTCTTTCTCCCTCCCTACCCCCTATTCTAAAAATAAATAAAATCTTTAAAAGGAAAAGATTTTCATACATGTCTGTCTAAGGTGATCTCATTATGCAAGTCAATCCCGTCAGTACTTCTTTTAAGTGACTGTCATTAGTGCAATTCTCAAGATTCAGAAAGAAAAATAAAGCCTCTCCTCTAATCTTCTAGAATAATAGAGGTAGCAATTTGAAATCCCATTCTCTGGCATTGGGAGCCTCCTCCTAGGAGCTCCTGAATTGTGAAAATGCAAAATCCTATGAAACAACTGCAACTCCTTCAACTACCATCAACTATTAACTACCAACGCGTTTGCATAGGGCTCCAAGGTTTACAAAACCTCGATTGGGTGCACTGATTATGAAACAGAGATTAAAGTGTGGCCTAATAAAAGGAGGCAGGGTGGAACACTTCCTCCAAATTTTTCTTCGCGCTTTTCCAGATCAGACAAGGAATAGTTTCCCTTCCCACGGGCTTGCTAGATGATGGCAATTTGACCTGGGCTCTGCACGAGAGAGGACAGGAGGCAGCGAAGGAAGCCGAGTCCTCTCGCTGCAGATCCCGGAGGGGGGCAGAATTTCTGCAGCAGGAAGGCCAGGCTCCCAGGCCCCATTCCACCCCTGTTCCCTTCCTCGATCCTCCCGATCCAGATCCCATCTCTCCAGACGCCCAGGCCACCCCTACGCGCACACACACCACCACCACCACCCTGGGAGACCCCGTGCCCAGCAGCTCACCGAGGTCCTGCAAAGATCCCTTTGCCACGCCTGTCAAAGCTCAGCAAACATCCGGCTCCCCTGTAGAATGGGAACCGCCCCCTCGCGGTCTCTTCGCGCCCAACCACTTCCGCCACACCTCCAACTCACTTCCGACCGGCTCCCGGGTCCAAACTTGGTTTTTCCTGGAGCCACAACCCACTTCCTGGACATGTCAGTCCTGGTTAAGAAAAGTATCACTCTCTGACTTGTCCCTCTCGAAAGGAGGCGTCTGGAACAGTTAGTTTCCATCCCCTGACACTCGACTCTCTGGTGGTCCTACGGAATCCTAAACTCATTGTTCTCGAACAGAGTTTTCCTTCGCCAGCACCGCCGGTCCCGTGCAGCAAAGAGGTCCGACTCCACGAGCCTTTCCCGGGAGGAAAGCTGGGCAGTCCACTGCTGTTTCCGGGGGAGCGGAGAAGCTGATGCTCACTTCCGGCGGGGGGCGGCCTGCGGCCGGGATGGAGGAGGCGGCGGAGGAGCTGCTCTTGGAAGGTGGGAGACTGCACTTCGGTGAGTGATTTGCGGAGGCGTTGACCCACGGCCCTGGCCTAGATTCGCCTGACGTTTTTTGGTCAACTCTCCTCCCTCGACCCTTTTCTTCCTGCTCTCGGGAGCGTCGCCTGGTGCCCTCAGAGTGACTGGGGGCATCTGCACGCCCTCGGCCCCCTTCAGACCTCTCAGGGGCTACCTGGGAGCTGTTATCGGTCCTCAGGCTCCTGAGGCCAAGGTAGTAGTCGTGCGGTTTCCTCCCTATCCCCCCACCCCGCCACGTCTCCGGCCCTCCCTCATTGCCTTCCCGTCTCCCTGCAGCCTCGGAACGGGACCCGGGCTCAGGATGGAGCCCCTCCGGAGAGGGCGGTGCTCAGGGCCTCAAAGACTTCCCGCCCTGGCGGATCCCAGCCGTCCACGCTCTCCAGAGCCTCCCCCGGGGGTTAGCCGTGGGCCCCTCGCTCGTGGAAAAACAGCGCTTGGGCGTCTGGTGTGTCGGGGAGCCCCTGCAGGCCGGAGTGCTGTGGGGGCCGCTGGCCGAGGAGCCTGTCTCCCTGCAGAACGGCGAGGGAGTGGAACCACGGCAGAAGCAGGTATGGGGCCGATAGTGTGGCTGATCTCCCGTCATTGAAAATTTCGAAGCGGTTCCGACAGCTTCTGGGACCGCCGTCCAGTTTGTTAGAGGATGCAGGGCATTTGGGGAGGTAGGAGACGGTTTAGTCCCTTCTCTCCAGAACGGTCTCTTCCCCTCACCTGCAGTAGTTCAGGAACTGAGATGCAAAAGGTTGGTAAAGCTGGATTAGGACGGTGGAAGTTGACAGCAAAGATTTTGCCATTCAAGAGACATGGGGTCACATCCTAGCCTTAGTTAAACTAGTTAAATGGCATGTCTCATTTAACTTATGTGAAACAAAGGAATAACTGTTCCCTTTACTTTAATCCCCCATGATTATTTGGAACAATAGATGAAGTAGCACAGGTAAAGGGTTTTACTGCATAAGCGGCATTTAATTTAAAAAATAAAAAGATTTGCCCTGGCTGGTGACACAATGGATAAGGCACCGGCCTGCAAACCCAAAGGTCGCTGGTTCAAATCCCAGCCAGGGCACATAACCAGGTTGCAAACCAGGTCTCCAGCCAGGTCTGTAGCTGGAGGCAGGTGAAAGGCAACCATACATTGATGTCTCTCTCCCTTTCTGCCTCTCTCCCTTTCCCCCTCTCTAAAAAATAATAAATAAAATCTTTAAAAATTTTTTTAATTTAAAAAAAATATATATATATCCCCCAAAAATAAATAAAAAGAGTTGATATTCCTCTTACTCCTTTTTCTGTGGTACTCACCAAAGGGCAACATTATGTTCAGTTTAGTACTTCTCCACCTCCTGGGAGAAGGGTGAGGGGACAGTCTTTTTGGTCTTTGACTGAATGAAAAATCAGCAATCCTGTACAGGCAGAACCAGACCATTAACTTTCCAGGGATTTCACCTTAGATCTCTCTCAGGAGAGGTTATATCTGTTTTGCTTTTGTTTTTTCCCCCACTCTGGCCCCCTTAAACACATGGGAGAAGGACTTTTATTGGTTTATTTCAGGACGTGTCACTAGGCCCATGGGGAGACGTGTGTGCTTGTGAGCAGAGTTCAGGCTGGACCAGGTAAGTTACAGGAGAGTATGTGGTGGAGTTGCTCTCTTGAGGATTCCCATTGTGGCTTGGGATGGAACTGGAAGCCGACTGTGATCCCCCACCCGGTAGTCTTTTGCAGTGAGTCTTCCAAAGGCATGCAGTCCTTTAGGACTCAGACTGACCACAAGCTGGGGCTTTCAGGGAGGACCACTTGAAGAGGGTCTCTTGAGCTAGCTCTTGCTCTGCTTTGCAGTTTGGTGCAGCGGAGCAGGCTGGAGGGTGAGGGAAACGTGGCCCCGGTGTGGATCAGCGAGAGGCTCCACCTGCAGGTGTACCGGGTCGTGCCGCCAGGCTTTGAGCTCCTCCTGTGGCCCCAGCCTCTTCCTGAGGGCCTCAGCCCTACCCAGCCCAGGTTAGAAGAAGAGGCGGCTGTGGCTGTGGTGACAGAAGAGGAACCTGCTGTACAACAGGAACTGGCCTCTCCTGGGGAGGATGCAGCAGAACCTTGTACAGGTATGTGTCAAATAAATGCAACTTCCCAGATTGTCATAGAAACAACTTGTTGATATGACAAAGCAGAGCTTATGGCCCAGGAAGGTAAGGTAGAACACGATGAAGTCTTAATAGCTTTTCTGAGGGGGCAGGGAAAGGCCTGGCTAGGCATTGAAAGTTTTTAAGTCTGGTATAAGGTAGATCTTTCACTGTGGGGTGGAGGTAGGTTCTGATGTGGATTGGTTAAGGAGAATGACATAATAGATTAGGATTCATGGACACAAGGCCAGAATTTTCAGGTAGTTGGTTCAGAATCTTGAGGTATAAATTGTCATTTGATGCTTTCTATAACTAGTATTGGCCTTTTCCTTAGAGTTAACAATATAGAGCAATGTTTACCTTGAATGAATAAGTTCCTGAAAATAGTAAGGTAGTGTTGATGAAGACAGGAAGCTGTGTATAGGTTTCCAACTTACTAAGATTTTTTTCTAGCTGGGGTGGGGATTGGGATCCTTTATTTTCAAATGAGCTAACTAAGGAGGTGATGGCCTCAAGTTATCCTAAGTGCATTTCTCCGGAAGGAGACACTGGGATGGCCTTACTCTAGGAATTACCCTGATTCCTGGGGCACTGTGATTTCCAGAAGTGCTTCCCTAGGAGGTACCTGACACTGGGCAGGAAGCTAAAATTGGGTATGTAACTCATGCTTCAAGGAAGATTGATGTCATTGCTCCCACTAAGTTTAGGGACTGCATAGGAGAAGATAAATATCCTATAATTTCCTTGTGACACCCATTGTCACCACTTGCTATAACCTACTGAGTCTAGCACTCCACTCTTGCTTTGCAGATCCTGATCACCAGGCACCCCCTAGCACCCAGGTAGAGAGTAGGGTGAGCTCTGGAGTTACACCCCAAACCCAGGACCAACTTCCCAAGGAGAGCCAGTTGTCTCAGGATGGCAGCGTGGATGAAGGAGACCCACCCCAGACACAGATGCCAACTGAACCTCAGAGCGGCTCCACTACCCAGTGGGGCCTACAGAGCAGTGAGACTACAAGTTCCTCATCTTCTGCCGACAGCACCCAGGGTCATGCTCATCTAGTCAAGACATCATGTAGCCCCAGTGACCGGTGCCGACCCAGAGCAAAGACCTCAGAGCCCAGTGCCCAGCAGGATGGAGAGCAGCGCCCCAGCTTCTCTGCACAGTTGCGGAGACCTCCTGTTCCAGCAGGAAGCTCTCCAAAGCAGGGGCGACGATACCGGTGTGGGGAGTGTGGCAAAGCGTTCCTGCAACTGTGCCACCTGAAGAAACATGCATTTGTGCACACAGGCCACAAGCCCTTCCTTTGCACTGAGTGTGGCAAGAGCTATAGCTCAGAGGAGAGCTTCAAAGCCCACATGCTGGGCCATCGAGGGGTGCGACCCTTTCCCTGCCCACAATGCGATAAGGCCTATGGCACCCGCCGAGACCTCAGAGAACACCAGGTGGTACATTCAGGTGCCCGACCCTTTGCTTGTGACCAGTGTGGCAAGGCCTTTGCCCGCCGGCCTTCCCTACGACTGCATCGCAAGACCCATCAGGTGCCAGCTAACCCTGTCCCATGTCCATGCCCTGTATGTGGGCGGCTCCTGGCCAACCAGGGCTCCCTGAGGAACCACATGCGGCTCCACACAGGGGAAAAGCCATTCCTGTGCCCACACTGTGGCCGGGCATTCCGCCAGAGGGGCAACCTACGGGGGCACCTGCGACTGCACACAGGGGAACGCCCTTATCGCTGCCCACATTGTGCTGATGCTTTCCCCCAGCTGCCTGAGCTGAGGCGCCATCTCATCTCCCATACTGGGGAAGCCCATCTGTGCCCTGTGTGTGGGAAGGCACTCCGAGACCCACATACACTGCGTGCTCATGAGCGCCTACACTCAGGCGAGAGGCCCTTCCCGTGCCCCCAGTGTGGCCGTGCTTACACACTGGCCACCAAGCTGAGGCGCCACCTCAAATCCCACCTGGTTGACAAGCCCTACCGCTGCCCCACCTGTGACATGGGCTACACCCTTCCCCAAAGCCTCAAGCGGCACCAGCTCAGTCACCAGCCAGGGTTGCCCTCCAGCCCACTGAGTGTGCCTCCTGCTATCCCTGAGCCCACTGTGGTCCTACTGCAGACGGAGCCAGAATCGCTGGACACATGCAACGAACAGAACGTGTCCCCCACCCAGGATGTCTTCGAGGTCACCATTTCTGAGAGCCAGGATAAGTGCTTTGTGGCGCCAGAGGAGCCAGGCCCCGCCCCCAGCCTGGTGCTCATCCACAAGGACCTGGGCTTTAGCCCCTGGGCGGAAGTGGTGGAGGTGGAGATGGGCACCTGACATCCTTGCCTTTCCCCAGCAAAGCTCTATATAAAGATGAGTGTTTTCTGGGTGTCGGATCTTCTCGCTCTTCAGGTTGCCTGGGAGAGATTCCAGTCTGCTGGGAGAAGCAGGTCAAGGACTTCCCTTCCTGCTTATGAACCAGCCCATTGTTTCCCAATATTTAAAGTAAATTTCTTAAGATAGTTTTATCCATTTCCAGTAGAGCTTGTTCTGACTTTTCTCTAGGAACTCCACCAAGTGTTGCTTTAAGCATTTCAGAAATGACCTGCCGGTGAGGTGGTCACGTAGCTGGGTGCTTAGTGCTGGAGTGTTGGGATAGTCCCCCCCACTGAGCTCCCTGAGGGACACGCTCTTTCATTTGGGATCAAAGTTAGTGACTTAAGGGTTAAAAGGCCAGAGGCTGAGTTTAGCTTAAAAGTCTGTAATTAAGGCTGTAGGTTATTTTGGCAGCTTACCACCGAGGGCTGTAAGGTTGGTTTTCTTCTGTGCTGAAGGATGTGACTCGGAGATGGCTAGGAGGATCCTGATCGGTACCCTTGCCTTTCCTTGGCCCAAAGGCTGCCCTGTGGAGGGAGGGAGGGAGGAATTAACATGTGTTTTGCATGGACTGCGGGCCTGGACTGCCTTGAGTGCTGGGGAGGAAGCTGAGCAAGGCAGTCAGAGGCAGTGCCTTTTATGGAGCTCATGATCCCTGGGGCAGAGAACACAGGATGACAGTTTAAAGAGGAGTGTCATACGGTGTGTGGGTGTGTTTCATGGGATGGTTCAACTTGGTCTGGGGCATCAGGGAAAATGTACCTCAGCCCTGATTATGGGCCATTGAGTGAGTTTATTTATGTAATCCTTACAGCAACCCTGTGAGATAACTGGTTATAATATTTCACAGATGTGGAAACTGAGGAAAAAGGTAAGTATCCTACCCAAGGGAACAAAGCCACCAGGTGGCAGAGCTGAAGGTCAAACCCCCAGTATAGCGCTGGAGTGAGGCTCTTAACCTCTGCACTCTGCTCTCATTTCAGCTGCAACTTGATGGACGGGAAGGTGCAGGTGGGGCATGGGAGCTGCGTGTGGAAAAGTCCTGTGATGAGAGCCTGGAGGGTATGAGCAACCAAGAAAGGCAAGCACCCCCAGAGGGAAGAGAGCAAGGGGGGTGGAGCCAGGTCACACAGGCAATGCTTCAGGAGTTTGGACTTCATTCTTAGGACGTCTGGGAACAGTTAGGAAGGGTTTTGAGCAGGGGAATAACATGATCAGGTTTGTGTGTGAAGAAGCCAGTGGATAAGAACCTATGTGCCCTTATGTTCATAGCAGCACTATTTACAATAGCCAAGTGCTGGAAAGAGCCTAAGTGCCCATCAGTGGATGATTGGATCAAAAAACTTTGGTACATTTACACAATGGAATACTACACAGCAGAAAGAAAGAAGGAACTCCTACCCTTTGCAACAACATGGATGGAACTGGAGAGGATTATGCATAGTGAAATAAGTCAGTGAAGGACAAATACCATATGATCTCACCCATTACAGGATAATAATGAACAAAAATAACAACAAGCAAAACCGAACCAAATATATGAATACAGTGAATAGGCCTCCAATGGTCAGGGGGAGGGGGGAGGGGGGAGGCAGAGGCAAGGAAGGGGAGCAGCTTAGACAAGAACCTAGTATAAAGGAACCATGGACATGGACAACAAGGGGGATTGACTTTGGGGGGAATGGGTGGGTGGGGAGGGGGACAGAGGGGAGCAAAAAGGGGATGGATATAATACAACAACAATAAAATTTTTAAAAAGCTAGTGGAGAAGATAGATGGGGAATGCAGTTGTGACAAAATCAGGCTGCTGTGGTGGCTGGAAAGGGATGGTCACAGTGAAAATGCAGAGAAATGGAATCATCCAGCCACCAAATGTTTCTTGAGCACTTTCTGTAAGTTGTTAGAGACCTAGCAGTAATACAGTGTCTGCTCTAATGTAGTTACATTCTAGCGTGGAAAGAGAGTAAACAAATATAGGTCAGACTGCTAGTGCAGTGAAGGAAAGGAACACAGGGGAGAAGTTAAAGTGGGAAGTATGGTTTTACAGAAGATGGTCAGGAAAGGCCTCTAATAACATGGCACAACCAGAGACCTGTGTGGTGGGAGTGAGCCAGGTTGATGTCTGGAAAGAGCGGGAGGGAGTAGTGCCAGCAAAGGTCCAGTAAGTTCCTGGAAGAACAAGGAGCAGAGTGGCCATGGTGGACCTTGGGATGGGTGAGGACAGGGTGAGCGTTGTGGGCCATGGTAAAGACAGTGTGGACCGTTCCCTGGGAGGCAGAAGTGACAGGATTCAAGGACGGAGGGAGGGAGGGAGATCTGACTTAGCAAGTTACATGGTACCAAGTGAGAGCGGGACAGTTAGCATTTTGGTTTGGGATGAGTTGATGGGCCCGTGGGAGAGATATTAAGGAAGCAGTTGGAAATAGGCACAACCCAGGTAGTTGATGAAGCTGTGGAAGTGAGGAGAGTGAACAGAGCAGGGGTCTCCTTGGGGAAGGCAAAATCAGCGATAAAACCCGCAGAGTATATGTCGCAGAAGCTGATGGAAGTGTATCAGCAAGGAAGAAGTGATCACAATGCCCTTGCCGTTGAGAGGGGTGAAATGTGTGGGGATCACTGGGGAGCTGAATGAGAGCAGTTGGAAGCCAGACTGGATTGCTTTGAGCAGTGGGAGGCGAGAGAGAGAGAGAGAGAGAGGAGAGAGGAAGAACATACATTCTTACATCCTGTCTTACAAAATCGTGAGATCCTTGTTGCACAGATGAGAATTCCCAAGATTCAGAGCTGGTAAGTAACTGGCTGATACTACACTATCGGTGCCTGGGAGGAGGTATTTTCCTTCTACCCTCCTAGGTTCTTTTGGTTAGTCTAATAAATCAACATAAAAGGTTAACGAGAAAATCGCCAAATTTAATTACGTACATATGTACAGGAGCCCCATGTAATGAAGGAGAGACCCAGCACATAAGAGATTCAGAAACAGGAAAAAACGAGGTACGTGCGGCATCCTGAGCCCAGGAATGAGGTAAGACGTCCTGAGATTTCAGAAGAGGTAAAAGTTGTTCACAGAGTAATGAGAACAGGTGTTCAGTAATTAGAAATTTGCCCTGCCCTATAGATAGGACATAAAAAATTATTTCTGATTATAACTCTTACAAGACTTCACATTTAAATTCTTTAAAGGAATGGTAAAAGTTTATTTTGCACTCAGGGTGCCTTGAGCTCCAAGGAATCGACATGCCAGTGATACGTCTCAGGTAGGCCTGTCCTGAGCCCTTTCACCAGTGAATGGCAGGGCCAGGATGCAAACGTGGTGTGTTCTCCGGCTTCCCAGCACTTGCTCACAACGTCAGAAACAGCGTCAGGTCTCCCATTCCACTACTGACATGAACCCAGGCACCCACCCATTCTGAATAAGTTCTTGGCAAAGCATAACTCTCAAGTTTTCTGAGGGAGGGAGGACAATAGGAAATCGTGATCCATGGAGAGAAAAGCCACCATCTGAAGCCTCAAGAACAGTTGCTAATATTTTTAGTCAGCTACACCCATTTCCTGGAGGCCTGGCAGGTCCTCATCTTTCCCAGCTCCTGCTTCAGCAGTGTCATTTTGACTCGTGACCACACACAGCAGTATGTGCTGTCATGTTAGCTGTCTTGGGGATGTGCTCGTTGCCTGAGATTGAACTGGGCAGTGAAGCAGGGATGCTTGGAGTTGCTGGGCAACCCACCTTCAGGCCCAAAGCTGGGATGCCCCACCGCCTTGCCACATCCCCACCCCTTCCAACCCCCAACAATCGAGAAAATCTCTCACTGAGTCCGATCAAAGCCAACGAATCTGGGAGTATCTGGTTTGGGAGCCTCTGCTCTGCCAGCATTCACGACCAAAGTTGAGAAAGGGCTCCAGAGAGCATTGTTTAAGCGCTTGTTAGAGGTGAGAAAGCAGAGGAGGCCGGGAGGAAAGTCACTTGCCAAGGCCGGTCAGCAGCAGCACCAGGGCAGAGCCCAGGCCTTCTGACTCCCAAGGTAGTGAGCGCTCTTCCAGCTGAACTAAAATGCAGTGGCTGTCCTTGGAAAGGCAGTCTCTGGAATGTTTTTTTAATTGAGAGAATATTTTCCTCCTGATTTCAAAAGAATTCTTGTTCATCGCAATGTCAAAAGTTCCTAATCCAGCCCTGGCTGGTAAGGTGCCGGCCTGCGAACCCAAAGGTCGCAGGTTTGATTCCCCAGCCAGGACATATAACCAGGTTGCAAGCCAGGTCTCCAGTCAGATCTGTGGCTGGAGGCAGGTGAAAGGCAACCATACATTGATGTTTCTCTCCCTCTCTGCCTCTCTCCCTTCCCCTCTTCCTAAAAGTAATGAGGCCCTGGCTGGTAGCACAGTAGATAAAGTGCCAGCCTGCGAACCCAAAGGTCACAGGTTTGATTCCCCAGCCAGGGCACATAACCAGGTTGCAAGCCAGGTCCCCAGTCAGGTCTGTAGCTGGAGGCAGGTGAAAAGCAACCATACGTTGATGTCTCTCTCCCTCTCTGCCTCTCTCCCTTTCCCTCTTTCTAAAAATAATGAAATAAAATATTTTAAAAAATAAAAAGTAATGAAATAAAATCTTAAAAAAAAAAAAAAAAAAGTTCCTAATCCCCTTTTGCTTTCCACCACCCCCTGCTGCAGTCATCCCCTGGCGCCCGAGTATGTGGTACCAAACCCGAATGCTGTTTCCTGCATAGGGCGCAGGTGCCG
Organism: Noctilio leporinus; assembly: GCA_004026585.1. Lineage (NCBI taxonomy): Eukaryota > Metazoa > Chordata > Mammalia > Chiroptera > Noctilionidae > Noctilio > Noctilio leporinus. The sequence goes on from PVIW01004332.1 coordinate 101,443, forward strand.
AGCACCTTTTCACAGAAGTTCCACCACCAGGTGCCTGTACCTGCTGAACCGAGCATCGGAAAGTGCGGGCAAAAACCAGCTTTTGTCCTGACTTGCACCTTCATTTATGTTTTAAATTTCAGTTTGCATTTAATACATTAGTTTCAGGTGTGCAGCAGAGCGGTTAGGTAGTTGTCTAATTTACAAAGTGATTCCTCCGGATAATTCTAATTACCCACTTGGTAATCATACATAGTTATTACGATATTATTGACTGTATTCCCTGTGCTGTACTTTACATTCCCATGACCAAGCTGTACCTCTCAGTTCCTTCACCTTTTTCACCCAGTCCCCTAGCCTGCCCCCATCCTACAACCTTTGATTTGCTCTCTGTACCTGTGAGTCTGTTTTGTTTGTGCATTTAATTTTTTCATTTATTTTGTTCTTAAGAGTCCACATATACGTGAAATCATCAGTATTTGCCTTTCACTGTCTGTCTTATTTCACTTAGCATAATACCCTCTAGGTCTATTCACATTGCAAATGGTAATACTTCATTCATTTTTATGGCTGAGTACTATCCTATTGTATATATGTACCATATCTTTATCCATTCATCTATTGATGAAAAGTTGGGTTGCTTCCAGATCTTGGCTATTGTAGATAATGTTGCAATGTACGTAGGGACTGATTTGCAACTTTAATATTGAGGAAATCTTAGAATAAAATTTGAATTACATTTAGGGACTTGACAGTGTAGGGCATGGGCTGTTAAAGAGCTCCATCTATAGACAGGTGGGGTGTGTATCACAGCTATGCCCTTGGCTAGTTGCATAAAATCAGGCAAGTTACTTAGCTTCTCTCGGTCTCTGATTTTTTTTTTTTTTTTTTTTAAGCTTTATTTTTAGAGAGAGAGGAGAAGGGAGAGAGGCAGAAAGGGAGAGAGACATCAATGTGTGGTTGCCTTTCACCTGCCTCCAGCTACAGACCTGGCTGGAGACCTGGCTTGCAACCTGGTTATGTGCCCTGGCTGGGAATCAAACCAGCGACCTTTGGGTTCACAGGCTGGTGCTTTATCTACTGTGCCACCAGCCAGGGCTGTCTCAGTTTTTCAATCCATAAAATGAGCATAAATATGTATCTACTTCATTAGTACTGTGTACCTATTAATTAATGGGAAGCAATTAATACATTGTAGCTGGCTATTCATAGTATTGTAACCAGCCCTCCTAAATTGGAAGACCAGAAAGGTTAAGGTACTGACATGTTTCGCATGGGTATTACTTATTTAGAGCAGGTCAGCCTGACTCACACAATAGTTTGTACTCGAGTGCATGTCCTCAGGGTACCACTTAGCACAGTGAGGCTGTACTCTACCAAAAGTCAGGACAAAGGTCATGCGAGGAGGAGAGATGGCCTAAGGCAGAAATTGGGATCTTAGTCCTGACTGCTACCAACTGTAGGATCTTGGTCATTTAGCTTCCCATCTGGGAGCCCTCCATTTCCTCGTCATGACATGGGAAGGCCAGGTCAGGTATGTGGTTTCCAATGTTGGCTCCACCATGGAATCCTGCTAACTTTTTTCTTCCATGGATCCCATATTTCAAAAGGTTTCTATCAAATAGAAATAGATCTACCCATATATATTTTAAAGATTTTATTTATTATTTTTCAGATAGGGGAAGAGAGAGAGGAAGAGAAGGAGAGAAACATCATCATATGGTTGCCTTTCATCTGCCTCCAGCTACGGGCCTGGCTGGAGACCTGGCTTGAAATCTAGTTATGTTGCCCTGGCTGGGAATCGAACCAGCAACCTTCGGATTTCTACCTATATTTTAAAATCAAAATAGGAAACTGCTGATCAGATCCAGAAAAGCTTAAGGTAATTAACCACCAAAAAAGGCATAATTTCAGCCAAAAGGAAAAAGCATTATTTTTGTCTTAGGCTAAATTTACAATTTCAAGGGTTTTTAAAAAAAGATACATCCAAAAAAGAACAAGGCCATCCTATAGTACATACGCAGAGCCCTAGGCTTTGAAATGTCTGGATTTAATAATATCTGGACTTTCTTCCATCTCTGAAATCCTTTTAAGTGTACATTTTGGAGCACAATTTTACTGTTTTCAGTGATTATAGAGTTTTGTATACAACGTAGGGTTGACCTTACGGATTTTGTTCGATGCTGACCTGCTGGGCAGAAATGCAACCCCTTGTGGTGCTCTTGCTGTTACAGGGAGGTCGGTCCCTCTCAGTGGTGTGCAGGCCGGCGCCAAAGAAGGAAGGCACGCTCAGGTGCCATGTGCCTGCTGGGCCCCTGGGGGCTGGGAGTCTTGTACTGGACCCTGAAAACTTAGGGTGTGCTGAGTCTGTTGGAGCCCTGCACCGATGAGGGTGCCACCCTGCCCTGGCAGCACTCTTGTGTCACTCTTTTGTGACACAGAAGAGCCACACACACAGGTAGATTCTGTCCCCTAATCCTCTACAGAGAGTGCAGGTACGTCTTCGTTCACCCAGGAAAGCATGGAGGCTACCTAACTAGCACCCACGTAACCCTTGCCACGCTTATGTCATCTGTTTCAATCCTTCAGTGCAATCTATAGCTCATAAGGATTAAAAATATATATAACCCTGTGGCCTATCATACTAAATTAACAATAATGTTTTCATTAAGAACTTAATTTATATTTAAATTTTCTTGTTTGTTCTATTTTCTTGTCTTTTTTACAGTTGATTCATTCAAATGTCTAAATCAGTCCCAGTAAATCGATTCCCTTTGTGCATTTGGTTGTTAGGTCTCTCTGCAGTTCCTGTTACCCTGACAGTCCCTCTCACCCCACCTCTTGTGTTTCCATGTCATGAATTTGTTAGAGCAACTAGGCTCATTTGTCCTGTTGAACATCCCTCTTAGCTGCTCCTTCCTGTCAGTCGGCACTGGCTCCACCTGGTCCTGAGAAAAAGCAGGATCACCTGCCACCAGGTTGAAGGATGAAGCCACACCTCCCTTCTGTCTACTTAGTCACTCTGCTTCCTCCCTTTACTTAATATGGAATTTTTAAAGAAATTTGTGAGGTGAGATCTTTTTACTATTCCACTAAAAAAAGAGGAAAAGAGTAGGCTCAGTGTCAGCAGTAGCAAGGATACAAGTTGCAGCCATGATGAGACACCTACAGCTCCATTAGAAAGGTCCCTGTAAAGCGGACAGACAGCATAAAATGCTGGCCAGGGCGTGGGCAACTAGAAAGGCCCAATACTGTAAACCAGCACAACCACGTGGTAAAACTACTTGTCATAGACTTTAGTAAATCATATGCCAGTCCTATGACCCAGGAAACCCACTCTAGTCCTGTACCCAACAGAAATTAAGACTTGTTAAGAATGCTAAGATATTCATAGCATTATTCATAAGAGCCCAAAGCTGGAAGCGAATGCAAATGCCCATCAACAGGTGAACGGATAAATAAAATGCTATATGCATGCAATGAGACTACTCAGCTTTAAAAGGAATGACCGCTCACACACAACACGGGTGAATCTCAGAAATACACTGATTGAGAGAAGCCTGACACAATCAGGCCAATGCTGCTGTAACATTTCCATTCAGATGAAGTTCAAAACCAGACAAAACTGATCTGTGGTGACGCAGGTTCATCTTAGGGATGACACAAAGGAGCCAGGTCGGGGCGGAACTGTTCTCTCTGGATCTGCAAGTGGTTATGTGGGTACGGATAAAAACTTGAGTTAAACACAGTTTGTTTTAGCGTTACTGCATATAGGTTAAACCTCAATTTAAATTTTTATAGAGCAGGAGAGAAATAGGAACATATAACTATATATAAATGTAAATGTAGGAACTGGGCCACCCAGGAATTAAGCAGACTTGGAGGAGTCCTGGCCCCCAGTACTCTGCCAATCGCCTCTCTTCCCTGCTCTGTGCTGGTCGCTGTGATCTTCTCAGGCAATACTTACACGACTGGGACCACAATCTGGACCCGGGCCGGCCAGGCCTGAAAAAGGGCGAGGCAAGAACCTGTGTTGCCTGTGTTCTGCTCTTTGTCCCTCTGTCCTAATTAGAGCCAGGACTAATATTTACCTTGTATACTACAAACAGGAAATGGGGGAGTGAGGGGAGCAGACTGAGGTCTGGAGGGGGGGCGCATTGCAGGCCCAGCAGGTGCTCTAGTCCAGCCCAGGCCGACCTACAGACAGGCAGGGAGAGGGAGGGGCCCCACCAGGGGACCTAGGGACTTGGGCTGGCCCCTGTTCCCAGCAGGACAGCAGGTCCCAGGGGATGAGAGAAAAACAGGGCAGAGGCACCAGAGGCCCAGGCCTTGGCCCTGGCTCCACCTCCTGGGCAACCATGGTACACAAACACACCTCCACAACTCCCCAGATGGGCAGGAGGGGAAACAACCCCTGCTAATGGCTGAGAGGCGGGGGCCACGTCCTGCCCCCAGTGTGTCCCAGGAAGTGGTCCGTCCTCACCTAACCACACCCTTGTCTCTTTCCAGGCCTGTGTATTGTGATTGCACAAACCTCCCCAATGGTTTACATACATATATCTACCGATCATTAAACTCTTAACTATAGTTGATGGGATTTACGTTCATAATCCCCTTTAGTCCTGCCAATCAAAGCACTTTGCCCATTGCACAGATGAGGAAACTGAGGCACACAGATTCAATCAACCACCATCATGTGTTAGGATTGGAAGGAGCCTTGGGAAGCCCTTGGGGCCCCACTGGCCCAACCTGGCCCACTCCTGCAAGGAAGGGCTAGATGGTTACCCTGGCCTTTCCTTTGCGACTTCCTCCCAGACGGTCTGTCCCTGGTCCCAGGGGGACCTGTCCTCCCTAATGGTGGGGTGGACTGTCTATTCACTTGTCTTCTCAGCCCTGACCTGCTGACCTCTTCCTCTCAGCGGATTTCTTCATGTTCGTTTAACATTAACCCAGAGGGGTCAGGACAAGTCTGCACAGTCCCAGGAGCCGGCACACTATGGCGCACGTCCGAGGACTGTGGCTGCCTCGCTGCCTGGCCTTGGTTGCCCTGTGTAGCCTCGTGCGCAGCCAGCATGGTAAGGGGTGCTGGGAGGCTGGGACAGGCTGGCAGACTGCGGGGTGGGCCCGTGGGCTGGGGTCCCCTCGCTCAAAGGAGAACAGAGAGCCAGACTCCAGGTGGGCCTGGGCCCACGGGGGCAGCTGAGAGGTTTGGGTGGATGATGACTGCTTCTCTCTTGTAACAAGGGGAGCCCGCTGGGGGTGACAAGTGAAAGGAGTGAAAGGAGGGGAGCTGGTGGGTACTGTTGGCCACCGTTTGGGTCCTGTCCCCCTCCCAGATATCCCCTTCTGGAAGCCAGCCAGGCAGGCCAGGCAGGCCAGGCTGGCTCCCTGGCCTGACAATGCCCCACGCCCCTCCTACAGCAGTGTTCCTGGTTCCTCAGCAAGCACTGTCGCTGCTCCAGCGGGTCCGCCGTGCCAACAGTGGCTTCCTGGAGGAGGTGCGCAAGGGCAACCTGGAGCGAGAGTGCCTGGAGGAGCAGTGCAGCAAGGAGGAGGCCTTTGAGGCCCTGGAGTCGGCCACTGCCACGGTGAAGGCTGGGTCCCTGCGCATCACAGAGGGGGGAACAAGGAACATCACAGCGCTTTGCTGATCATCTCATCTCGGGGCTCCATTTCGCTGGGCTGCCAAGATGAGCAACTCCTGTTTCCTTAGAGGTCCCCATGCCTGGTCCCAGGGCCCACGGAGGCTCCAGGACACCAGGGGGCCCCTCCACTTTCAGATTTACGACTTTATTGGGATCTTGGGGACCCCTGGCCCCCATGGCTTCTCAGCTTCAGCTTCCCTGCTAACTCTGTGTCACCCTTGGGTGTGGGACTCTGGTGAGGTTGGGAGCCCTTTCCCTTCCTTGGGGCTCTGCCCGGGCCCCACCTCCAGGGACCCATGCCCCCTCTTCTCCAGTCTCCCCACCCAGGGCACCCCTTCCAGTGTTCATTGGGGGTGGGGGAGCTCCCGCTCCTCAAGTACCTTTCTCCTCAGTGGGCGTGGGCTTTTGGAAACAAAAGCGGGGGACTCTGCCAGTGGCCTCCCAGAGCCTGCCCCTGAGAGCCCAGGGTAAGGGAGAAAGGAAGTATACGGAGAAGACGTAACATTTACTAAGAAACAAAACAAAACAGGGTCCTGCCATAGCCTCACACTCAGCCCTTGTTTTTCAGGATATATTCTGGGCCAAGTACACAGGTGAGCACTGGCAAGGTCTGCGTCAGGAAGAAGTCCCGGGGACCCCAGGCCCAGGATGTTCTACTTTGGGGGATCTGGTCCATCATTCAGCCCCTCCCGCACCCAGGCCTCTTTCTTTCCTCCCATCCCTCTGTCTGCCCGTCGCGCTGTTTGGGGATGTTGTCCCGCCCTTTACATGAGCCCACCCTGTCCCTACTCCAATCCCAAAGATGTTTCTGGGTCTTTTCCAGTTTGCGAACCAGAGAGGCAATCTCGAGAAAAGCTTGTTGAATGTCTGGAAGGTGAGAAACTGACGTGGGGGTGGGGGTGGGGTGGGGGTGGAGCTGGATACAGGGGGAGAGCCTGGAAGAGGAGCAGAGTGGGGGTGGCCAAGCGGTGGCAGCCCCTGGCATCCAACCCAGCCTTTCTGCTCCCCTGGTCAAGGATGTATCCTGGCACCTGGCTCTGAGCCTGGAGGTCAGTAAGATGGTTGCTGTTGGAGGCAATGGAATGAATGGATAAGGAATGAATGTTTAAGGTCTCACTCTCCTCTGGGCTCCTGTTGGTGTCTGGCTTGCCCGTGTTCCCAGGGCAGAGTTCTAAGGATGCCACATTCATTCTTCAAAACCTTGACCAGCTCCCCATTGCTTCCACAACGAAGCACCAGCTTCTTAGCTTGGCAAACTTGGCAGGTTCTAGCCTTGCCCTCCCTCTCCAGCTAGGCCTCCCATTACCCCAACCATGAACCCAGGGCCCAGCTGAGCTTACTGAAACATGCCAGGATGGTTCAACTTCTGGCCCTTCCTTATGTTTTCATCTTCCCCTGGAGCAGCCATTACAATCTACTGAAAACCCCCCTCTCCTTCAAGGATTAGTTTCAATGCCTTGCTGAGCCTTTTGAGTCCATATTTAGTGTTACCATACACTTCATAGCAGGAAACTCTTTTCATTGCTGTCCATACTCTCATTAGTTAACAGAACTTATTCAACAGACATTTCTCTAAACCCCTGCTATGTGACAGGCAGTAAGTCAAGTAATGGGGTCTTAAGAGAGTTCAAGGATCCCATAGTTTTAGAGGAAACCAAAAACACAAAACATCAAAGTGGTGGCTGGCAATGTTCTGAGAATGCCAGAAGAAGGAGCCTTTAGTCTGCCAACAGAATCTCAACCGGTTTCCCTAGAAGAAGCAGGGTTTTTACCTAGATTTGTGGGGTACACTGATGAACAAACAAGAGAGTATGCCAAGGCAAAGGAAATGGCATGTGCAAAGACCCTGAGGCACGAGGAGCTAAGACAACAGGACCAGTAGACCAGGGCCAGGTTAGGCCTTGTTCACCCTGCTGGCCATGAGGAGCCATTCAATATAAACTCCAGGAGGGCAGGGGCCTGCCTGGACTATCTTATTCATCACTGCGTCCTGGCACGGTGCCTGTCAGAGTGCTGTCACAGGGTGGGCACGCAGCAAACATATGGTGACTACTGTTAAATGGATTGGAGAACTGCTGAGTGTGGAGAAGGTGTGGAGAAGTAAATCCAGGTTGAGAGTTGTGAGCCAGAGGGAACTGGGAGAGCATGGATAGACAGAGCTTTGTTAAGAGAGAGGGGACAAATCCTTAGGATAAGCAAACTGCTCTGGGGTCGCTGCAGGTAACTGTGCCGAAGGCCTGGGTATGAACTACCGAGGGAACGAGAGCTTCACCCGGTCAGGCATCGAGTGCCAGCTGTGGAGGAGTCGTTACCCACATAAGCCCGAGTGAGTCATGGGCAGGCCTGTCTGCCCCGCGGGCTGAGAATGGGGAGCAAGGAAGTGTGGGGGCCTGGGGTGTGGGGGACATGGCCTCCCACTGAGCAGTTTCCTTTTCCAGAATCAACTCCACCACCCACCCTGGGGCTGACCTGAGGGAGAATTTCTGCCGCAATCCAGATGGCAGCCCCACCGGGCCCTGGTGCTACACCTCAGACCCCACCGTGCGGAGGGAAGAATGCAGCATCCCTGTCTGTGGTGAGCTCGGGGCGATGAGATGGTCGGTCCATGGCCAAGGCCAAGGGGTCTCCATGGGGCCTGGCAGTCTGGGAAAGGAACCAAGATCTTGAAGGCCTTCAAGGGGCGGTTGGTTGTTTGCAACATATTTGGGCCTTTTGGTCACAGAGGTCAAGAGACCAGACAGTTGGCTTCCAGCTTCCTCCCTCCCTTCCATCTTTTCTTCCTTACATCCAGGCTGTGGCTCATTCGATACTCTTTCTTTCCAGCCGGAGGCGCTGTCCCCTCCAGGAGGCCCTCCCTAGCCATTTCAGTCCACCTGCCATTTCCTGAATGCCACAGAGCAAGCCTCAAACAGTCCAGCCTTGCAAGATTCTGTCACTATTTCCTGTGATGTGGCAGCTGGCCACATCCACAATAATGCTGCGAAGCCCACAGAAACCACACATAGCCAAAAAGTTCAGGGCCATGCACCGATTAAGAACTTCTTTCTCATTGGCTGGGATGGCGCTCCTCATCTGTCTCGGGGTCTGTGATGCCACCGAGTGGCTCTGCTTCAAGTGCAAGCACAGCTGAGCTGGGCTCCAGGGTGGGTTGGGTCCTGGTCTGCCCTACACAGACACTGTCTTCTCGTGGTGGTGGCTGGCGTACAAGACAGTGAGCAGAAATACTCAACAAGTCTTCAGGCCTAGGCTTAGGACTGGCACAGTCAGTTCTGCTCATGGCCCATTGGCCAGAGGAACCACAGGGTCAAAGTCAAGAGGTGGAGAAGGCATGCTGAAAACTGACCTGTGGCTGGGTGCAAAGCGATCCTCCATCATTCCAGCTATAGTTCCCACTGTGCTCCAGTGAAAACACAGGATCCTTCCTGAAAACCCCCAGGCGGTCACTCCCCACAGACTGCAGAGAGCCCTGTAGTAGTTTACAGCAGGTGAAACCTGGCTGCTGTCTCTGGCTTATGAGGCATCAGGCATTAAGGGTGTTTACCTTGTTTAAACCTCTCCCCAAGCCTGCGAGAGCAGCATTAGTGAGAAGCAGCTGAAGCTCAGGCAGGTGGTTACCTGAGGTCACGCGGGAGGAAGGCAGGGAGGCGTTCAGAGCCTGCCGCCTGGCTCCACGTGTGGTCCCACCCATTCTGCTCCTTCGCCTCCTCGCCCACCAGGCAACAAGGGTGTCACTGCGGAGCTGATTCCACGCTCAGGAGACTCCAGGGTGAGTCTGTTGCCTCCATCAGACCAGTGCGTCCCTGAGCATGGCCGGTATTACCAGGGTCACCTGGCGGTGACCACACATGGGTCCCCCTGCCTGGCCTGGGCCAGTGAGGAGGCCAAGGCCCTGAGCAAGAACCAGAACTTCAGCCCGGCTGTGCCGCTGGTGGAGAACTTCTGTCGAAACCCAGATGATGACCCGGAGGGCGCCTGGTGCTACGTGGGCGGGTCTCCTGGCACCATCGAGTATTGCGACCTGGACTATTGCGGTGAGAGGCCAGGCTGTGGGCCCGAGTCAGGTGACAACGCCTGGAGGGAATAACAAGCCCAGCCTTCCCTAATCTAAGGGCGCCCACGTGCGTGAATATGCCAGTTGCATTCTTCCTTTACCCAGGTGGGAATAGGCTTTATCCCCATTTCACAGCTGAGTACAGTGAGGCGCAAGGTTACGTTGCCTAGTAACCCAGGTGCGCTCTTAACCTCTACACTGTCTCCAAGGCTTGGGGAGGTCTGGGGGTGGGTGAGGAGCAGCGGGGTCCTGTCCCAGCCAGTGCCTGGGTCCCTGCAGAGGAGTCGGTGGAAGAGGTGACAGGCGATGGGCCTGACTCGGAAGGGCCCATTGAGGGGCGCACCACTGCCGTGGAGTTCCAGCCCTTCTTCAATGAGAAGACCTTCGGTGCTGGGGAGAAAGGTGAGGGGGGAGGCGGGTGAGGGGAGTGGCATGTGGGGCCTGCGCTCTGCCCCTCACCACCCAGCTTGCTCTACAGACTGCGGGCTGCGGCCTTTGTTCGAGAAGAAGTCACTGGAGGACAGAACGGAACAGGAGCTCCTGGAGTCCTACATCGACGGGCGCATCGTGCAGGGTTGGGACGCAGAGATAGGCCTGGCACCCTGGTGCGTCCCAGACCCCAACCACCTTCACGAGGGCTGAAGCCCTCACTCCGCCCCATGCCCGGGGAGACCTCTCACCCTCACAGGCCTAGCCTCAGGGGTAGTGGGAGCCCAGCAGCAGCATCTCCTCAAAAGACACAGCAGTCTTTTGAGGTTGGGTTTCTCATATGCAGAAGGCATAGCTGAGGCTCTGGGAGTGACACTGCTAATGGACCACTCTAGGGTCAGCAGAACTGAGTTCAAGTGCACAGCAGGACTTGACCCCAGAGGTGGGCTAAGCAGTGCTAACTCTAGACTGGAAGAAGCAGGGGAGGAGTGCTAACTGCAGGAGACCCCAGTCCCTGAAAGTGGCCAGATTAAGCTGAGGTCTGGGCCCAGCAGGCAGTTCTGTTCAATGAGCTCTTAGAAACTGGACTTTCTACTTCTAGGGCTGGTAGAGGGGCAACCCCCTCCCAAAGTTTCCTGTGCTCCCTCCCAGGCAGGTGATGCTTTTCCGGAAGAGTCCCCAGGAGCTATTATGTGGAGCCAGCCTCATCAGTGACCGCTGGGTCCTCACTGCTGCCCACTGTCTCCTGTATCCACCTTGGGACAAGAACTTCACAGAGAATGACCTTCTGGTGCGCATTGGCAAGCATTCCCGTACCAGGTACAGAACCGAGGCCCAGCGGTGTCCAGCGGGGGTCTCAGCCCTCCAGAGGGACAGCGAGGGGCTCTGGGGCCTGTGGGCCACGTCTGTACGTCTCTCACAGTGGGAAACCCAGCCACTGCTGCACAGTCCACATGGCCATGTTCTGACCATGTCTTGACCTAGGCTTGGAGCTGGAGTCTGAGCGTGGCCTGGGTGTGACTCCAGAAAGGGGCTCTTTGGACAAGAGCCTGCAGCCTGCTTCCTGCCCCCATCTGCCGGGGCTGACAACAAGCCCTGTGCAGCTTCAGGGCAGGAAGAAGCTACCAGGGCGCTGCCAGGTGCCACCTCGCTGGTGGCCCTGGCTGTCTTCCTCAGAGAGCCGCTGCCTTTTACCGAGTGGCTTATGGCTTCTCCATTTCTCCTCTGGGGTCCGCCTAGGTATGAGCGAGGCATCGAAAAGATCTCCATGCTGGAAAAGATCTACATCCACCCCAGGTACAACTGGAGGGACACCCTGGAGCGTGACATCGCCCTGATGAAGCTCAAGAAGCCCATCACCTTCAACAACCACATCCACCCTGTGTGCCTGCCCGACAAACAGACAGTAGCCAGGTGGGGCAGCCAGCGGGGCCGTCCGCTGAGGGCCTGGGCTGGGTTCCGGGCCTGCCTGCCCCTGCCTCGCAGACGGCCCTTCCCCTTTGCAGGCCTCAGTTTCTTGGAACACACCCACAAGTTCTTTCTGCAGTGGTGTTTGAGTTTCAGGTCGCTAAGGGATGGTGTTAGAGCCAGAGGCTCCTGGAGGGATCACTTCTCATTAGGTCTGTCTCCCTTCCTGTAAGGCTGCTCCAGGCTGGACACAAAGGGCGGGTGACTGGCTGGGGCAACTTGAAGGAGACATGGACGTTCAGGCCCTCTGAGGTGCAGCCCAGTGTCCTGCAGGTGGTGAACGTGCCCATCGTGGAGCAACCGGTCTGCAAGGCCTCCACCCGCATCCGCATCACTGACAACATGTTCTGTGCTGGCAAGTCCATGGGCTGGCTTGGCAGGAGGGAACCTCAGGGCCTCAGGGCTTCAGGGCTGGGGGAGCAGAGACCTGTTAAGAGCACAGACCTGTACAAGTCCTAGCTCCAGTCACTTAAAAGCCATGCAACTCTGGGCAAAGTTGCTGAACTTCCTGGATGCTCAGCTTCTTCCTCTGTAAGGTGGAGATAAAAGCCTCTATTCCAGAAGGTTGTGTGAGGGTTCAGCAAGTGTATGAAGTGTTAGGTGTCGCTCTGGTTCCTGGTTAAGTCGTCAGTATGGGTGAGTCCAGAGAGCAGCAAGAAGCCAGGGGGTGGGCAGAGACAAGCCATTCGTTTGTTCAGTCATTCAGCAAGTACGTATTGAGTGTCTACTGTGATCCAGGCAGTGTTCCAGGGTGCATGTACACCAAGGACCCAAACAGACAATGCCTGTGTCTACAGAGAGCTGCTTTCCTAGAAGGAGCTAGTGCCTGTAAATAGATTTAGGGTAGCAATCCCTGCTAGGAGGGAAAATGAGGCCAAGTAAAGTCAGGGAGAGGGAGACGGAGACCAGGTGATCTTCTAAACAGTGGCTGCAGAAGGCTGGAGAGGCCCTGTCGGAGGTGATATTTGATCGGAGGCTGGAAGAAATGGAGGAGTGAGTTGGTCTAGGGGAAGTGCCCTGCAGGCTGCAGGGACAGCAGGTGCAAAGGCCCTGAGGTTGGAGGCCTGCTTGGTATGTCTGAGGAAGAGCTGGGAGGCCTGAGTGGCCGGAGTTCAGTTGTAAATACAGGAAGGACAGCAGTTGATGAGAGGAGAGAGGTGAGCACTTGCCTTAGGGCCTGGAAGGACTTTGGCTTGTATTAAGATAAGTGATTGGAGGGTTAGGGACAGGGAAGTAAATGGTCTAACCTAAAGGTTTTTAATTTTTAAATTTTTATTGTTTTTACATTTTAGTGTAATTTCAGGCTCACAGAGAAGTTGCAAAAATAATACAAAGAATTCCTGTATACCATCCCCATTGTGTGTGCGTGTGTGTGTGTACACTGTTTGAGAGGAAGTTTACATACGATTCCTTTTTGCCCGTCTCATTGAATATTTCCAAAAAACAAGGATGTTCTCTTATGTAACCACTGTATAATTACTGAATCAGAAAATTAATAATGATACAATACCATTGTCTCATCTATAGACACTATTCAAATGTTTTCCACTGTTCTACTTGCTAACATTTCTTCTAGGAATGGCCAAAAAAAAGTACTTTTCCTCTGAGATCCAATGCAGGATCTCCACGGCATTTACATATCCATCTTTGTCTTCTATGATGTTGACTTATTTGATGGATATAGGTCGGTGAATCTGTAGATGGACCCCCCCACCGGGTTTGGCTAAGGTGTTCTTGGGGTCAGATTCAGGCTAAGCCAAGTGACGTTCTCAGTGAGCCCCGTTAGCAGGCACATACGGTTTTCATGTCTCATACCTAGTGAGATGAACTCTGACCTCTTGGTTAAGGTGGTGTCTGCTTCTGCCTCACTGTCAAGTTTTTCAAGTTGTTTTTCTCTTTATAATTAATAAGTATCTTGTGGGGAGAAACTTGGATACTGTTTGTTTATTTACTTAGGAGAGAGGGGAAGGGAGGGAGAAAGGGAAGGAGAAAAACATCATTGTGTGGTTGCCTCTCGAACTCCCCCAAATAGGGACCTGGCCAGCAACCCAGGCAGGTACCCTGACTGGAAATTGAACCTGCAACCTTTTGGTTCTCAGGACAGTGCTTAATCCACTGAGCCACACCAGGCAGGGTTGAAACTTGGATACTTGTTTCTCATCTAATTGTTCTCCCAACTATGATGGCAGCCAAATGGTGTTTTCTAATTGTTGTTTCTGCATTAATTAGTTATTATTTTATGGTAGGGAAGACCTCGCCTTTCATTCTATCGATGTGGCCTCATGGGGACTTTATTTTAAGGCTTATAACGTGTTACTGTCACTATTTATTTTGATGTTCAAATTATCCCAGGTATGGCCAGGGGAAGTCGCTGCAGCCTGGCTTCTGTGACTTTCGGAGATGTCCCCGTCATTCTCTGGGTGCTTTCTTCCTTGTGGCACAGCAAGTCCTACTTTCCTTCTAGTGGAGAACGGTATTTAGAAACCAAGATCTGGTGGCAGGTGTATACGTTGTTACTGTGGTGACATGGTGGCTAGGCCCTTTGGGTGGGAAGCACTAGAATGTGTATTTTGCACACCAACACCTATATCTATTTTTTCCTTCTGTCTGTCTGTATCTAAAACCATGAGTTCAGGCTGAAGCCTCTCCTTGCAGTCCATCTAGGGTTAACTTCTCCCTTTCCACATTTATAACTCTTTGTTGGCCATGAGAATCCTGACTCTCATTCAGAACTGACTCACCTGGCCCTGGCTGGTAGCACAGTGGATAAAGTGCCGGCCTGCGAACCCAAAGGTCACAGGTTCGATTCCCCAGCCAGGGCACATAACCAGGTTGCAAACCAGGTTTCCAGTCAGGTCTGAGGCTGGAGGCAGGTAAAATGCAACCATACATGGATGTCTCTCTCCCTCTCTGCCTCTCTCCCTTCCCCTCGTTCTAAAAATAATGAAATAAAATCTTAAAAAAAAATTTGACTCATCCACAGCTGAGACAAACAGTCCCACTAAGTGGAATTCAGCATTTCCTTGGTTGTTGTTGACCTTGGCCCGAGGATGTATAATTGAAATATATAATTGAAATAACTTGGGGAGGCTCTCCCCTACCCCAACCTCTGTCTTATTTAAAATTGTGTTTAATTTGGGCTCTTGCCCTCCCACGTTTGTTGGTTTTATTTGTTTACTTTTGGAGTATTCCAGTGGTTCAAAAACTCACACATTTTGAAAAAGGGACTTAGAGCTGACCCTCCCATGTTCCCTCTGCGTCCTTCCCAGCCACCTCCACCCAGGCCCTGTAGTTAGCCAGTCTCAGTAGTTTATGGTTTATTTCTTCCGCTGTGTTCTCTTTTGCACAAATGAGTAGCCACATGTATATTTTCTTATTTCCTTTTTTTTTTTTTTTAAGATTTTATTTATTATTTCTAGAGAGAGGGGTAGGGAGAGAGGCAGAGAGAAGGAGAGAGAGAGACATCAATGTATGGTTGCCTTTCACCTGCCTCCAGCTACAGAGCTGGCTGGAGACCTGGCTTGCAACCTGGTTTGCAACCTGGTTATGTGCCCTGTCTGGGAATTGAACCAGCGACTTCTAGGTTCGTAGGCCAGCATCTATGGGTTTGTAGCCAGGGCAGGTAGTCATATGTATGAACAGATTTAGAAAATCTTCCCTTATGCTCAGATGGTAGAACGATTCACATGCTTTCTTCCAGGCCTTGGTTTCATTTTTCTGCATCGAGTTCTCTGAGCCATTTGGACTTTGTGCTTGTGTATGATGCAAGGTATGGACTAAATCGATCTCTTTCCCAATGGTTCATTGGCTGTCCACAGCATTTATTAGAAATCTTGTCTTTGAAATCACCTTTGTCACATACTAGATTTCTGTGTGCACTTCAGACTGTTTCTATTTGAAGACATTCTATTTGGTTCTTCTGGTCTATTGTCCGTTATATTAAAACAGTGTATTATTTTCATTACAGAGGGCTTAGAGTATGTTTTAACATCTGGTAGGGCTTGTCTCATAGTTTTTCTTTTCCAGAGTTTTCCTGGAAATTCTTGCTTATTTGTTTTTCCATGTGAACTTTGGTATGAACTTGTCTAGCTTCATGAAAAGGATTGTTGGTATTTTTATGTGCATTATGTCAAATTTGGAAATCAATGTACGAAGAACTGGCATCTTTTTGCTGTTGAATCATCTTATCCAAAGACAAGAAATGTCCCCATTTGTCCAGTTCTATATTGTACTTTTCTAGAGTGATACCATGTATTAGGGCTTTTTCTTCTTGGCACCTTGTTTTATATGTTTATATTTTTCTTGAGTAAATTAGCTAGTGATGCAAAAACAAAAGCTACTTAGGAATTTGACTTATTAATGAGACTTAGTTTTCAATTCTATACCTTATTTTTGCTTTTACCTTTTCTTTCAAAATTTTTCTTACTGCTTTTTTGAGGTTTACGTTGTCGTTTTTCTAACCTTTTGAGCTGACGCTTTGGTTAATTTATTTTTTATGTTTAATTTTTATTGAGTAGGACTGTGTATTTTTACTCTTTATAGGAAACACTAGAATTTTTACTTATTTATTTACTTAAAGATTTTATTCATTATTTTTGGAGAGAGGGGCAGGGAGGGAGGAAGGAAGAAAGGGAGAGAAACATCAATATATGGTTGCCTTTCACCTGCCTGGGAATCGAACCAGTGACCTTTGGGGTCACAGGCTGGCGCTTTATTCACTATGCTACCAGCCAGGGCCTCAGACCTTATTATCTTTTTAGGAATTCTGTAATTTCAGTTTGTATTTATTTCTCTTTCACCCAAGAGTTGTTTAATAGGTGGTTTTTAAATTCCCAGATGAGTATTTTGATTTTGTTAATAATTTTGCATTTTGATGCCTTACAGTCTGAGAGTAGTGTTTGTAATATTCCTACTTTATGGAATTGATTTTTTTTGAGATAGCTGTTGGATTAATTCCCGTGAATGTTATATATGTATTTGAGGTGTGTAGGTGTGTTTTCTAAGGCACATGTCATTTAAAATATAGTCATAAATGTACCTCGTCACTTGTTATTTAGGTCATTGATATCCTTATTTATTTTTAGTTTATTTGATCTGTTTGTACTGAGTTTGATGGGTTAAATTCTATTGTTAATGTATTTCTGTCTCTTTGCATTGCCATAGATTTTTAAAACTTGATAAATGTGATTGCTGTGATAACAGATAATCATAACTGTTATTTATTGTAAATTGTGGCCCTTAGCTTTCAAAATGTCCTTTATTTTTGCTTTTAGGATTACTATCCCTGCTTTCTTTTTGTTTCCACTGGCCTGATAAACTCTTGCCATCTCTTTAATTTTAGCCTTTATGAATCACTGTTACGTATAGCATAGTTAAATCTTGCTTTGTGAATCAAAGTAAAAACTTTTTCTTTTATAATAAGTCTGGCATATATATATATATATATATACACACAAACATACACATATGTATATATGTACGTGTAAATATGTATACTGTATATGATTGGATTAGTATTAACTCATTCATATTTTGTAATATTTATGTGTATTTTTCATTTGCTTTGTTTTTCCCTATATGATCTTTTCTTTGAAAATAATCTATGTTTAGGAAGGTTTACATTTTTGTTCTACTGATTACCTTTGGACTTACACCTTTTTGAAATGCCCTTAGCTCCTTTTCTTTTGTAATCTTTTCATTGTAGCTCCTACCTAGTGACTATGAACAGTTAGTGAGTTTACTTTCCTCTTTCTTTTCTCATTTTTAGTCTCACACTTTTGTCCTTGTCGGAACAGTTGTCCTTTCGCAGACACATTCATCTTGGTTGGATGAAGCTTGTCTGCTAATAGATTCTTCCAGAAGGGTTTTAAGTATAGAATTTCCTGAGTTCTTAATACAATTTTTTTTTCCTGTAGCCTGGACACTTGTCGGCTTGGCAGCATATAAAGTCCATGGTTCACATTTTCCTTCTTTGTCTTTTAAAAAAGTATTGCTGGATTGTTACTGGCTTTGTATGTTGTTGTTGAAAAGTCTGATGTCAATGTACTTCTTTGGACCTGGTAAAGTGTTGTTTTGTTTTTGTTTTTTGCTTGGCGGCCTTGAGGGTTTTTTTGTTTGTTTGTTTGTTTTTGTTTTTTTGTCTCTGCTGTCTAGTTTTATTAGGGCATAGTTGAGTGCTTCAGATCAGTTTGCCAGGTGCCCAAGAAACCTTTCAATCTGTATATTTGATCTTCTTGTATTTCTGTGAAGTTTTGCTGGATATTGTAAATATGAGTTCTTTTTCATTGTTTCATTATCCTTGAGGGCGCCAAATTTCTTCTTTGGTCTGAGTTCAAGTTCAACAACTTTTTGCTTTGCAATTTTCTCTTACTGTTTTGTCCATTTATTTTACAGTTTTGAATTTCTGAGTCAAGGTGTTTTGTCATGTTCCAAAAATTTGATTGAGGAGATTTAATTCAGCTCCAGTTTTCCTCTGTTTCATGGTTGTATTTTAGGGGAGAATTTTTATTAGCTGAAGTGTTTTTGTTCTCATTTTAGTTTCCCCATAGTATCTTTGTATGGGTCTCTTTTCATTTTCCTCTACTTATTTTGTAGATTTGGGGTTATTTACAAGGGTTTACATTTCAATTAGGTTTATATTTCAATTATGCTTGCTTTTTAAAAAATCTACATAGGCAGACCTGTGAACCCAAAGGCCGCTGGTTTGATTCCCCAGCCAAGGCAACATAACCAGGTTGCAAGCCAGGTCTCCAGCCAGGTCTGTAGCTGGAAGCAGGTGAAAGGCAACCATACATTGATGTTTCTCTCCCTCTCTGTCTCTCTCCCTTCCTCTCTCTCTCTGTAAAATAATAAAATCTTAAAAAAAAATCTATCTGGGTACTTTCCCACCCTCATCTCGTAAGTTTTAAGATTAGGTATACAATTAGATGTATTAGGTTGACTTTAAGTTTGGGTGTTCCCTGCGTTCTAGTTATATTGAAGTGTTTTTCTGGTGTAGCTTTTGCTGTTCATGTTGATCTGCATTGTTTGTGGAGCACGTGTGGGCTGCTTTGGTTAAAGGCAGCGCCATTTTTCTTAGCTTCCCGTAAGTCAAACATATTTACATCTTCTGCCTGTTGGATGAAGAATTGACTGTAGGTTGGCAAAAGAAGAATTAGTTCTAGGAAGAACATGTGACACGACCAGGGGTAGAAGTGGTGAGAAATGGTTGGATTTGGGATATTACATTGAAGAGAGAGCTGACAAGATTTGCAAAAGAATTGGTGCGGGGAGCAAAAAAATGAGAAGAATCAGGGATGACTAGAAAGGGTCAAGCGAATACTTATGTCTTGAAGGCGCTAGAGTATATGCTATGCTCCTGAGCACTGCTGTTCTCTCTCTAGGTTACAAGCCTAATGAAGGGAAACGAGGGGACGCTTGTGAAGGTGACAGTGGGGGACCCTTTGTCATGAAGGTAAGCTAGCTCCTCTAAATACCAGGAGCTAGTGGGCTGCGTTCTTGTGGGGTGGTGGGTGAGGAGGGACCCGAGTTCACGAATAGTTGCCTGATGGGTGATGGCTGACGCTACCTTGGACTTGACCTTTGGAAATCCTGTTTCTCCTTCAGAGCCCCTTTAACCACCGCTGGTATCAAATAGGCATCGTCTCATGGGGCGAAGGCTGTGACAGGGATGGAAAATATGGCTTCTACACACATGTATTCCGCCTGAAGAAGTGGATACAGAAGGTCATTGATCGGTCTGAAAGTTAGGGGGCCACCCACATTCTACGCTCCTCCTTGTAAGATCATAGAAACCAACCTAGGGAAAGAATTATTTTTGTGGTTTGTTCCTAAAACTAGTTCTCAATAAAAGTGATTATCTGTGAGCTTCGGCGCTCCCAGTGCTGTTCGTGGGCAGCTGGTACCACTTACTGAGTAAGATGCAAGGGGAGATGTATCTGTAAGTATACTGTTTCTCTTGTCATTCAGGTCATTTATGTCCTTACTTGCGGCTCATTTGATCTGTGGGTACACACTGCTCTTCCTGTCGGGTGCATGTACGTTACTAGGGCACTAGGTTGTACCGCCTACAACAGGGACGGGTGGCAGTGTTTCACCCGGCGTGCGTGCTGATCAGTCGGCAGCTCTCGGGGACTCTGTGAAGGGCCATCCCTGAGCTTGGAGGGAGGAGTGAAGCCTGGACGCCTATCTTGGGGGCAGGATGGGGCCACAGAGGAGGAATACTGCATGGTTACCAATTTCAGTCTGGGATCTTCAGACTTTATGGTTAAAGCGGGAAGGGGCCTCAGGTAGGTACCATTACAGACTTGGGACTGGGTTTTTTGCCCTCATCCTTTGGTTCTGGTTGGCCAGAAATCAGAGTAAAAACTGGAAATTCGGTGAGCTTGCAGGATCTTTGCAGCCTGGAGCTTCAACCAGAGCAGGGAGGAGGGATTAAGAATTGTAATACCCCAATTCTGCCTTTTAAACAAGGGTGTATCTTCTCACAAGATTGTCTCCCTGGTAACACAGCTGTCAGCATTGTGAGCTCTGGGCACTTTGGTTTTTCAAATTAGCTGAGCAAATTCCAGACCCAAGCTCAGCCATTTTTTCTAAACATCTTCTACTACAGCAGTTCTCCATCTTCCCTACAGTGACCACCTACTCCCATGTTCCCATCCTAAGGGAGAGGGGCAAGCTTCATTGTGGGCTGTGTAGGGGCCATCTGGAAAATTATGGCTGGAATCAGAAAAGGACACATTTTCATTTCTTAATCAAAGGCTCTAGAAAATTTCCTTTAAACTGAATGACTGGCCAGAAAGTCTCCTGTCTGAATACAGAACCCCTTAGTAATTAAGACCTTGGAGGAGGCCCTGAGGAGTTGATTCCAGAGGTGAACGCTCAGTTCCCTTTGCGGCCTTCACTCACACTGAGCAGGACACAAGGGCTGCTGCAGACTCAGACCCAATAACCGGCAGGAAGCGCCTAAGCTCTCCCATACTGGTGACTCGGACCCAGTCTCAGTGTGAGGACCACTGTAGTCCAGTCGGTGCTGGGCACAATCTCGTGTGCATTTGGGCAGCAATGAAACAGGAAGTCTACGAGCTCTTTGGAACCATAGTGATGATGGGAGGGAGGCCATGACCCAACCTCAAAACAGGGAAGAAGGAGATTTCTTTGCTCTCCTAGGAGCTGCACAGGGAAGGCAGGAAAGGTGAGTTCCTTCAGTTCCAAAAGAGCATAAGATGGTGCCATGTTTGAGCCAAGAAAAGGTGGAACTCCTTAGGCAAATTGTTTTCATCCTTCCCTAAAGGGCTGACCACCCAGCTGGTTCCTCCTACAACAGGTGACAGAAAAGTTCCCACCACTCCCAGATATGGAGTATCTTGGGAGACAGGTATAGTTAATGCAAACTTTATTTATAAAAGACTCTTAAATTAGTTGTATCATGCCATGCATTCATACAGAATAGTGACCCTTCAGGCCTACAGGGAAAAGAGCTCACAAACTCAAAGGAAAACTATCAAAGGGTTCCTAAGTTAAAAGCTAGGAAAGATTAAGACAACTTTACAAATGAGCGAGTAGAAAGAAAAAGGACAGGGAAACTAGTCTGAGTTGAGAGGAGGGCAGCTGTTTACAAGTCTGTACACTAAGCTAATACACAGACAGTCTCTAGAGAGGCAGGAGCTGATGGAGAAGCGGAGTATGTACAAACACTTGTGCCATGGCTCCTCCCCAGGTCCACGGTGGGATACAAACGACCGGTTGTGTTCGCCAGGCCAGGAGGCCCCTGTAAACTAGGAGGACTCTAGCTTAGGAACTAAAGCTGCGGGGGTCGGGCGGGGCAGCTTCATTTGCGACTGCTCTTTATTCTCTCCAGTCTTTTTTTCAAGTCATCAATGTTAGCTGTGGAGGAGGAGGAGGTGGCCGTGGGTCCTGACGAGTGAGTCTGGTTAGAATCCAGGTCCGAGTGCTGGTGCTGCTCCCGTGACTCCCGCAGCTGCGAGAGTTTGCTGTGCAGCATGTCTGTGGAAGAGGCGACAGTAGGAACAGCTGGTTTGGAGAGCAAAGAGGTCAGCGGAGGTCGGTCATCTTGCTGTCAAGAGAAGAAGAGCAAGAAAGGGGAGCAGCTTAGACGAGAACCTAGTATAAAGGAACCATGGACATGGACAACAGGTGGGATTGGCTTTGGGGGGAATGGGTGGGTGGGGAGGGGGACAGAGGAGAGCAAAAAGGGGATGAACATAATACAACAACAATAAAATTAAAAAAAAAAAAAATATTTCTAGTGCAAAAAAAAATTTCAAATCAAAAAAAAAAAAAAAAAAGAGAAGAAGAGACGTTGCCTAAGGTCAGGAGGTGGCCTTGGAACAACATATACAAAGACTGGGCCACGTCACGGGGCCAGGCTGCCCCAGACCCACACAGAAGGAGAGGAGCAGTACCTTTGTATTGTCCAGACCACATCGCTGCCGGAGGATTTTTAGCCTTTCCAGGTAGACAGATGGTCCCACCTCTTCTCCATTTGTGTTGCCTATGGAGGACACGGTGCTCGTGGGAGCAGGCACACATGTGACCTCCATCTGTGGGGAAATGCCTGGAGAGGAAGTGTGGAAAGAACATTCAGATACATGCTCCTTCCACTTCCTGGCTGCCCTTGTCAATCTGCCACCAAAGGGAACAATGTGGGGCTTGGAGATCACCACTGTATTTCATGACTAAAGTCCACTAAAACCAGTCTGGAGCTGGCAATTAACAACACGCTGTTGACTGGCAATTTCACAGCAAAGGCTACGGCAAGGGCAAGCACAAGTTAACTGATCAGTCGATAATGTCTGGGCTCGAAAACACGAGCTTTTCCATGATTGGTCAGCAATGTGTGAAGGGTGCTCAGAATATACAAGATAAGTGTAGTGAGATCGTCGAGAACTAATGCAAAGGAGACGGAAGCTGGAAGCTGAGCCATCTGTCTACATCCCGGGCTACACAGGGTTGTATGCCTGTAATCCCACAGCTGACCCGGACAGTCCAAAAGACCTAAGCTACTCTTGAGGCTACGGTCAGTGCCCAGCTGAAGAACCTACGGGCTTGAAATGTTTGGAAGAATCAGACTAGGTTCAGGCCACGTGACACAAGGGGAAACGCTCTTATTCAAACTGGGAGGACAGCCAGGAGCTCAAGCCAACGTGATAATTCATGAGGAAGAGGGGAAACCATGATGTCCACCAAACAGCCAAAGCAGTGCTGGAACCAGGAACTGTAATCTCAGCACTCAGATCAATATTCTTTCTGGTAGGAGAGGGGAAAGCGGAAACTATAGAACGCCATCCCAGTTCCTACATTTCTGAGAACAGTCACAACACGCAGACAGTTAAGATGACCAATTTGATATTGATGAAAATGTATTACGTTAGCTAAAAAAGTCAAGTATAAGGAAGACACACTCTTATGGTAAACGGAAATAAAACACCTGATGTGCAGATAAGAGCAGCAAAGGTGAAAATGGATGAAGAACAATGTAAAAACCAGCAGCAACGGATGCCTGAACACCCTAAGGCATGAAAACATTCAGTAAAGGGTGGGGTCTCGTGTTTGTGTTGCAATGTGCTGTTTGGGCCCAAAGCCTCAACTAAATGTTTAACATCAGCACAAAGGTCTTTGGAAGTGAGAAAAGGAGGCTTTATCCTGATCAGCCAAACCCTGCCTGTCTGTAGGTGCTATGCTATAAGACACCGGCTCACTATGATTTGAGAAAAAGACTCTGTAAGGTGTTCAAACAACAAAAATGATGAGAACACAACTGAAGCTTCAGCAAGACAGGGTGGGAGAGAACATACCTAGAATGTGAGAACCACAAAGGCACACGGTTTTACAAGCAGATTCCAGAAGGTAAGGGTAGCTAAGGCTCCCTGACTCAGAAAGAACTTGGTGCAGGCCAAACGTGTGAGTTCCACTCCACGCAGGAAGGAAGCCTGCAGTTGGGACTTTCTTGGGTTTAAGGCTCTTGACAGCTATTTCCTATTAACTGACACCCACCCAAGTCTTCCTTTTGTCTCTAGACCCTGTGAGCAGTAATTCCCCAATACTGGCTTTTTAACTCTGGGAACAGTAACATTTCAGCTTAATATAAGGATAAGCATTCATTCCCATCGTTCAACAAATACGTATTGTTTACTACGTGCCATGCAACGAAACAGACAAAAATCTTTACCCTTGTGGATTTTCCATTCTCCACTGTATGGTATGTTATGGAGGGTGAGGGGCAGGCTGCAAGTTTTAGGGAAGGGCTCATTGAGATAGTATTTGAACAAAGACCTCAAGGAGGGAAGGGGGCTGGCCACAGGCTGGCTTGAGGAAGATTAAGATACACGTAAGAAACAGCCAGTGCAAGGGCCCTAAGAAGGCGCGTGCCCGGCGGGGCTGGGGTGGAACGAAAGGGAGAGCTGCAGCAGGTGAGGTATCAGAGGGCCACAGAATGGACATGCTTGTAGGGCTTTTTGCTCCTGCTGAATGAAAGGGGAAGCCTTTGGAGAATGTTTTAGCAGCTTTGTTTTGATGCTATGTGTGAAAATAACACAGGGAGGCAAGAGTGAAGCAGGACAGCAGACAGGAGGGGAGTGCTCTAACGCAGACCAGGGCAGTAGCCACGAAGGTGAGAAGTAGAGGCAGATTCTGCATACAGTTTGCAGATAGAGCCGAAAAGATCTGACAGGGAGGGAAAGAAGACTAAGTTTCAGGTCTGAGTAAGCTAGAAGGACAAAGGCGCCATCAACCGAGAGGGAGAAGAATGCAAAGGAAGCAGGTGTGGGGGAATAGCAGGAGCTCAGTCTTTGACACCAAGGGTTTACAATGTCTATTAGAAACCCAGGTGGGGATGGCAGGCAGGATAGATCAGTCAAGGTCAGGAAGGAGGACTGAGCTGCATGTCCAACAAAATTGGGTCTTGTTGGCCTAAATGCTATGTGAAGTGGTGAAAGTAGATGGATTAGTTAAGGGAGTGAGAGCAAGAAAGATGATCGTGGACTGAACTCCAGGGGACACCACTCCAGGCCCAGGAAGATGGCCTGGTGGGTAGATGGCAAGAAAGCACAGGGAACCGGCAGCCCAGGTGAGAACCTGGGTCAAGGGCAGGGAGCCTGCCATTGTCAAACACCAACGATGGGTCAAGCAGGTGACAAGCAGCTGACCACTGTCCGTAGCAATGTGAACATTACTGGTGATCATTAAGTATTGAGGTCCATGGTTATAAATTTAAGTGAATCAAAACCTCTGGTTCCCGAGATGGGAGCTGATTTAACTTATTCCTGGAGCTACCAGAGGAAACCATACCTGTTGAAGTGGGAATACGGCCTTTGCCCTCCCTCTCCATCTCAATCACCCGAAGGCCTCTCTCAACGTAGCTCTGGAAGAACTGGGAGGAATTTTTCAGAAATGGTTCAATGTCAGCATCTGAATATTTCTTCTTATATTCATATAACTCTGCTAGGCCCTGGTTAATGAGACAAGGAGGGGGGTGGGAATGCTAGTTAGTGACCCTTTTCCATAACGAAGATTCCCATCTGGTGCAACCCATTCCTCTCACCTCTTTGGTATTCTCTTTAGAGCCAATCTTCTTAAAAATCTCAGCTAAGAAATCATTTACTTTGGCCTTTGATGATTTTTCATCCTGAAAAGTTGAAAGACACAAGAAAGGACTGGTTGGTTAGACTTGAGTTATTAATTAGGAACCAAAAGTTAGATAAGAAACAAAAACAGTTCAACACCCAGCCCTTCCCGGTTGGCTCCTGCAGGGGACAGGACGCCGGCGCCATAGTGTCTGCTGCAGACTCCCTCACACTGGGTTACTGGATGCCTTGTCTCAGGTTTTCAACCAGACTTGAAGAGGGAGGATCTGGCCCATCCCTCCCTAAATAGAGCTCACAATGGACTGATTGCCTCAGGCACGAAGAAATTTTTCCTAGGAGCCAAGAGGCTCGTAGTAATGAATAGCTGATGTTTGACATTTCACACTGGAAGTGGCTGCCATCCTGCAGCGGGCGAGAGGGCCTGGACCAATCCCTGAGCCTCAAGAAGGTTGCTTCCAGGCAGCTGCATTTCCCTCTGTCTTTCAGGTCAGGACACTCACGATTCGAGATGCGCCCTTTTCTGTTTCCTTATCTGACTTGCTCCCAGTCTGGTCCATACTGTGCTTCATCATCCGGCAAAGGTGGGCCTCCAGCTCAGACTCATTCTTGTTGTCAATCATGGTTAAATGGTCTAAGATCTGAGGGAGACACAAGCACGTTCTAATGGCAGCAGTGCCAATTCCATGGCTACTCAAGCTCCACAGTGACTCTCACTCACCTTGGGCCCTTTTAATTTGCATAAAGTGTGCAGTAGTGTCTTTAGGGTCCTTATGGGAAATTCACTTTTGCATTGCTTCAGCTTCTCTTTGGGGAAGACCTTCATGAAAATGTGTATATCCAGAAGAATTCTGTCCAGATTAATGCTGTTAATGGTATCAGGCAACAGTCGAACCATTCTCCAGAGACACTAATAAAAAAAAGAAACAGTTAAGAGGGAATGACTGAAGAATGAGGGTAATTTGTCACCATTCACCTTCCCTAAGCTCTGGAATCACTTCTAAAAGATGTCAGGGATATAAATGTGGCACATCATATCTTTCAAGGGTGGCTGCTAAAAACGAACCATTTTACTCAGCTCAATTGTGTCACTGCGCAAGTGTGACAAGCCATCAGCTAATCATTCTAGACGCTTCCCCTTCCCACTCCCTAGAGATAGGGCCCTTACATAAAACAAATGTGGGAACTTTTGGGCTTGCTTGGTACCTGAGAGTAGGATAGTCCTACTGTTACCCAAATCTAACCCGAGGAAACAAAGTATTTTTCACTACGACAGTGTACTAACAGTACTAGAATGTTATAGGTGTGCACATTTGGGGGTTTTCCATTAAAGAGACCAAAATATTATTGAGCATTAGGTATCTGTTTCCACAAAAGAAATCAAATTTCTTTTGATTCTAGGAGAATTGGTGAGATATTTACAAAATAATTCTTTTCACTGTTTGAGGCCAGGAACTGTTTGGCCCTGAGCTAGGGGTATAAATGGAGCAAGGCAAAATGGAGACCAACTATATTTTTCAGGTGTGTCTTGATTTAAATCTATGTCTCAATTACAAATCCTGTTTCCCCACACTTTAATAAAGTTTTACATCTTTGAGAGAAATCAAATTATTTTAACTTCACCTTCATAACAAGCTCTGAGAATTTGGGAGAACTGGCCGTTGCCAGCAGGCTGTCTTGAAGCAAAACCAGTAGGGCACTAGGGGAAAAAAAAAAACAAAAAAAAATAACAGCATAAATAAGTTTAAAATCTGGATTCCAATTAAAATTAGCAATGGAAAGGTCAAAAGTAAATATGCTCTATCTAATCAATTGAGAGCCCATGGATTAAAACACTCCCTGTGATTAGGTGACATTCAGTTATTAAGAAAATAAACATCAACCATTTAAGTTTTATAAACTACCACTTGGTAAAGGTTGTCCCAATTTTTCATGGTCACTAGTCACTGGTCACTGAAAGAGAAATGTACATATTCCAGAAAACTCCTGATATTCTCTGGCTTACTGAATTATTATTAGTTGCTGTTTAAGGCTGGAATACCTTTGGTTATCAAGGTAAGAGTATTAAACAATTTATTGAGCAAACCTGATCTAGGGCCTTCTGCTTTCTCTGGGTAACAAAAGAGAGGTTATCCTTGGCTATAATGCTGAGAGTGCAGATATACCTCAGGATGTTGGTCTGGTCTGACTTCTCCAGAACCTTCACCACCAAGAGGTTCACAGAACGGATCACCTGTTGTCCTTCCTCCAGGTCTTCAATGCGAGAGTCCAGCATCAGGGTGATGAGGCCGTGCATCAGGTCTTTCAGCACCCCGGTCGAGGCCTCCCGGGCTAGGCTCTCAATCTGAAACAGCTACACAACCATAACTGTGTCAGAGCAAGGTAGAGAAACAGGGGTGGCTACTCTAGTATACTACTGCATTAAAAAACTATTCATAGCAGTAGGAAAAATGAAAATCACCACATTCCCCCAAACCTCCAACAATAGCCATAATTAATTGGTGTGCTTCCTTCCTGCTATACAAGTATATTGAATGTGAGCAGTTATATGTGAAAAGCCAGCCAGGGCCCCCATGCCTAATGAATAAACTGGCAAGAAGCAGAATCCTAGGTAGTGTGTAAGCATTTTACTTTCTATCCTAACAGTAAGGTAAACTAGAATGCCGTCCAACATCCAGGGGATGTCACCTATACATATGTACAAATGATAGGACTCACTGGAACACCTGCACTGACGGGGGCTCTAGAACCTGGGTGGGATGAGAGACTGAAGGGAAGTTCGTGCTTTGCAGTGGCAGTGGTCCTTACCGAAATCATGTTGCCGATGATACAGCTGTACAACCTGATGATGTCATCCTTCTCCAATTTCTCATCTGCCATATGAGTGTTGTAGATGAGCCTTAGCTGCATGAACGTGGCTATCAGAAACTGATCAATGTGGCCAGACATAGCTTCAGCTTTGTCTTCCTGTCTTAGGACCTCATCAATCTGAAAACAAAAATCCAAGATGTATTTTCCAAACTTCAGACTTCACAGTATCAGGAAGACATTACAGGGGATATCTCTGTAACGTTAGTAAAGCATTTCCAGTATCTTTACTTATAAATAACTAGTCCTTAGGGATTCAGTCCTTCCAGGAACACTTATGGAACAAGATACTGTTACATGGATTAGCTGCAGCTCCTACCGAGTCTCACTGTCTAGTTCAGGGAATAATCCCGATGTTTAAATGTAATTTATTAGAATGTTTTTATACCCATTATCTCAGTTGATCATTCTGACAGCACTGAGAGGTAGACAGGCTGAGTGTCAGATCTCCATTTACTGGGTGAGAAAAGTGAGGCTTAGAAAGGTCAGACTACTTAGTTCACACTCAAAACTGGGGTTTCCTACATCTGGATTCTTTCTGATTTGATACACAGCTTGTCACTAATGGTAAAATGTTACTATGGGAAAAACATTTATTACCTATTCACTACTGTTACAAGATCTTTATTTTCATGATTACATAATAACACCCTGAGACAATCATGTCAATCTTCAGACTGCAGGACTGGAGGGAGGGGGTTGGGTGGGGTAGGGCAGGTACACTACAGCCTACAATGTGGATGGTGCCCCCTGGTGTTCAAAGCCAATGGTCCTACTTTTATTTATCTTTATGAGTGCACACCCAGTTAGATAACTGGGACTTTTCAAAAATGTTTCTTCAATAGAGCTACTATTAAAACAAAAAACAAACAAAGAAAAAAAAACAAAAACAACTTTTTTGAGGGGGGCTTGCTCTTCTTTTCCCATGGTAATTAAGATTAACAACTTGGTACATAGTCTTTCCCATCCACAGAATCATATTCAAACCACATATGCCCGTACACATAGGGTCAAGGTTTAGGGCATCGTTTATGCTCCAGGAGGTAGCGTGTACATACACAGTTCTCTGCATCAGCTTCTCTAGCCCAGCAGAAAACTACGGCAACCCCTGAAGTCGACAGGAATATAGGCATACCTTGTTTTATTGTGTTTTGCTTTCCCAATGAAGAGGAGACCCTCTACAAGCAAAAAGGCTATGCTCACTTTACTGTGCTCTCTGCAGAGTCTGTAACTGAGCCCACAACAGCTCTGAGATTGCCTGCAGTTCTGTCTTTAAAGGCTGCATAACAGTCCGCGTACGTGCGTGCCAAAATTTACTCAACACTCCCTTACCTGTGTACATGGTACATTTTCCATGTGTTTCCAGTTTAGTTATGTTGTCCACTACAAGTAATGCTACATCTTTGTGTGCATAGCTTGATGTATTTGTTTATATTTCTAAAAGAGTCCCAAGAGTCTAACTTTTTCATCTGAAGGATAAAGCATTTTAAATTATGGTATGACAGGTATTACTATATTGCTTTCTTAAAAAGATACTAACACGTATTCACATTTATTCTTATTTTTAATTTTTATTTATGGATTTTAGAAGGAGAAAGTGGGGAGGAATGAAAGGGAAAGGAAGCTGGGAGGAGAGAGAGAGAGAGAGGGAGGGAGGGAGGGAGGGAGGAACACACTGATTTGGTGTTCCACTTATTTATGCATTCATTGGTTGATTCTTGTATCTGGGGATTGAACCTACAACCTTGGCATATTGGGATGATGCTGTAACTAACTGAGCTACACAGCCAGGACTACATTTCCACTTTTAATGTATCAATATTGTTTTTTCTAGCATATCTGCTGTATGTGTTATATTATAAATGTCTCCACTTGTTCCTAGTTTTCACAAGGTTACATGTTTGGTATCTTCCCCTCCCCCCCCCCTAAAATCTCTACCATGTCTACAGTTGGTTCCTTCCTCATTTTAACACTTATATCCAACTGAGGTACCTGGCCAGGGCTCAAGAACCAGCTTTCAGATTTATTACTTTAAAAATCTATTTAATGAATTTTAGCTTTATTATTTCTTACTTTAAAATTCAATTTATTTTCTACTTAAGTTCCTTTATTTTAGCCTTTCTTCAGTAATAAATTCATTCCAGGCAATATATGTTTCTAAGTCCAGTAGTGTCAGTGTAGTTTTGAAGTGAATGCTTTCCTATTTATTATTAAGAGTTTTGATCATTTTTAAAAATCTAGCAGTATTGGCCCTGGCTGGTGGCATAGTGAATAAGACGCCGGCTTGTGAACCCAAAGGTCACTGGTTCGATTCCCAGTCAGGGCACGTAACCAGGTTGCCAGCCAGGTCTCCAGCCAGGTCTGTAGCTGGAGGCAGGTAAAAGGCAACCATACATTGATGTCTCTCTTCCTCTCTTCCTTCCCCTCTCTCTGGAAATAATAAAATCTTTAAAAAATAAAAAAATAAAATAAAGCAGTATTTTAGGAAGGTGTTTCATATTTCCTGATACTTATACTTCTGATGCTCATACTTCCTAGTAGCCAGAATTTTGTGGTATTATTTATTAAACATTTTGTTGGGTTGTCAGTAAAGGCTTTGATCAGTATATCTTTCGCTTTTTGCATTTCTTAATGTTTTTTTTTTTTTTGTGGACATAGATTAAAAAAAAAAAACGCACAATGACCCCTGGCTGGTGGCACAGTGGATAAGGCGCCATCCTGCGAACCCAAAAGTTGCTGGTTCGGTTCCCAGCCAGGGCACATAACCAGGTTGCAAGCCAGGTCTCCAGCCAGGTCCATAGCTAGAGGTAGATGAAAGGCAACCATACACTGATGTCTCTCTCCCTCTCTCCCTTCCCCTCTTTCTAAAAATAATAAAGAAATCTTTTTAAAAAAGTGCTCAATGAAGACAAAAAATATAAATTATCTTTTCAGATACTGTGAAATTATCTTTTTACATATAGTATATTAATTCAATCTGGTGTATTTATTAATATTCTTTTTATTAAGGCTTAATTTTCATGTGGTACATTGTACAAATCCTAAGAATACATTTAATGAAACTATAGGTGTACATCCATGTACCTGC
The DNA here is from genome assembly GCA_004026585.1 of Noctilio leporinus. Classification (NCBI taxonomy): domain Eukaryota; kingdom Metazoa; phylum Chordata; class Mammalia; order Chiroptera; family Noctilionidae; genus Noctilio; species Noctilio leporinus. The sequence continues at coordinate 132,571 of PVIW01004332.1, forward strand.
TACTGCAAACAAGCTACAGGACACCCATAGACCCCCCAAAAAGCCTTTTCCTGCCCCTACTAGTCAGCACCCTTCCCCTCAACAGGGTTTATTACTAGCCTTTCCAGTTTTTCTTTTATTACTATTCTGACCTCTATAAACTGATACAAATTAATTGCTCTATGTCATTACTTTTCATCTACTAGGTCTGTCCACTTCTCTCAGTATGTAACTTGTCTTTTTACTTTGTTGTAAACAAAATATCTTCTGATACAGTTTAAAACATTTTTAATGTAAAACATTTCTATTTTTTCGTGTGTGTGTGTGTGTGTGTGTGTGTGTCTAGTTTAAAAAGAAATCCTTATATACCTTAAAGTTAAAAACGTTCTCTTTGCGTCCTGGCTGGTAGCACAGTGAATAAGGCGTTGGCCTGCGAACCCAAAGGTCACTGGTTCGATTCCCAGCCAGGGCATATAACCAGGTTGCAAGCCAGGTCTCCAGCCAGGTCCCCAGCTGGAGGCAGGTGAAAGACAACCATACATTGATGTCTCTCTCCCTCCCCCATTCTCTAAAAATAATAAATAAAATCTTAAAAATAAAAAAAGTTCTCTTCGTGCTGATTGGTGTAGCTCAGTTGGTTAAGCATTCTCCCACAAAGTGAAAGGTTGCCGGTTCAATTCTTAGTCAGAGTACATGCCTGGGTTGCAGGTCCTGTCCCTGGCTGAGGTGTGCAGGAGAGGCAACCAATCCATGTTCCTCTCCAACGGAGATGTTTGTTTCTCTCCTTTTCTCCCCACCTTCCCCTCTAGCTAAAAAAACACACAAACGTTAAGTTTTTCTTCTCACATCTAGGTCTTTAACCCATTTGAAATATACTTGTATTTTGGTGTAGGAAATAGCAATCTCATTGCACTGTTGTTCCTATTACTGATTAATCTAGCTTAAAATATATATATATGTATATATATTTTTTTAAAATTTTTATTTCATTATTTTTAGAAAGAGGGGAAGGGAGAGAGGCAGAGAGGGAAAGAGACATCCATGTATGGTTGCGTTTCACCTGCCTCCAGCCACAGTCCTGACTGGAGACCTGATTTGCAACCTGGTTATGTGCCCTGGCTGGGGAATCGAACCTGCGACATTTGGGTTCGCAGGCTGGCGCCTTAACCACTGTGCTACCAGCCAGGGCTTTAAAATATATATTTTTAATTTATTGATTTGAGAGAGGGAGGGAGGGAGGGAGGGAGGGAGAAACTAACATCGATTTGTTGTTCCATTCATTTATGCATTCATTGGTTGCTTCTTATATGTGCCCTGACTGGGGATCAAACCTGCAACCTTGGCATATCAGGACGATTCTCCAACCTACTGAGCTACTTAGCTAGGGCTAATTTAGCTTTTGGCCAAGAGATTTATAATCCCTCTTCTGCCTCGAGCTTCCTAAAGAAGTGAGTTGATTTCTGGGCTCTTTGTTCCATCATTACAATGGTCCATCTGCTTATCCTGGTGCCAGTACTATACTGACTTAAATATGGTGGCTCCAGAGACCAATCTAAGAAGCAGAAACAAATAAGAGCCACCAAAAATGGGAGACAAAGAAATAAACCCTCAGCAAATGGAAAGGAGGAATCCCCAGGAAGAGTGCAAAATGAAATAGAGGCAAGCACCCTATCAGACATGGAATTCAAAATAATGATGATAGAGAAGCTCAGTGAGCTTAGCGAGTTCAAACAAAACTACAGACAACTCCAGGGGAACTACAAAGAACTCCAGAAGAACTACAAAGAACTCCAGGGAAGCTACCAGGAACTTACTGAGAACTACACAAGCATTAAAAAGGACATAGACAACATCAATAAAAGTCAGAAGAAAAAGAAGAAAACCATTTCTGAATTGAACAGCACAGTAGAAGGAATCAAAAGCAGGCTAGAGAAAGCAGAGGATTGGATCATTGAGCTGGAGGTCAATGTAAAAGAAGATTCCCAGGCAGTGCAACAAAATGAAAAAAGACTGAGAAAGAATGCAGAGCTGCAGGACAACATGAAACATAGTAACATCTGTATCCTAGGGATACCAGAAGGAGAACAGAAGGAGCAAGGGATTGAAAAAGTAATGACAGAAAACTTCCCTAACTTGAGGAGATAAAATGTCATGCAAACTCAGGAAGCACAGAGGGTCCCAAAGAAGATGAACCCAAACAGGCCCACTCCAAGACACATCATCATGAAAATGGCAAATTTCAAAGACAAGGAGAGAATCCTAAAAGCAGTAAGAGAAAAACAGCTAATAACATACAAGGGAGCTCCCATAACATTATCAGTTGATTTCTCCACAGAAATACAACAAGCTCTAAAAGAATACATCTCTACCAAACCAGCATTGCAAGAGATGCTAAACAGTCTGCTTTAAGAAAATGAGAAACAGAGAGACAGACAAGAACACAAGTACAAAGGTAAATGGATTAAATGTACCAATCAAAAGACATAGGGCAACTGAATGGATAAGAAACAACTTTTAATTTATGAATGCTTTAAAGTGATCTTGTTATAGATTTTACTAAATAAGGTACAATTCTGTATATTATTTGTATCTGCATTACTGCAAGTTAAGTTTACTTAGATTGGAATCATTTCACAATATGGGAAAATCAGGTTACTTGCAATAACTCAGAAAAATGGAATGCAGTTAAGGGAAAAAAAAGTAGGAAAATGTGGATGTATATTACATAGAAGACATGCTGTCTTTCTTATTCACTGTGACAAAATATGTGCTTATTTGTGGGTGTGTAATATATAGATTTTGTTAGCAATTTATGTTTTAAAAAGCAACAAACTGGTCATGGGTGTGTTGTGAAATCAGTCAATCTTTAGGTTAGAAAAGATTCTGAGAATGAAGACTAATTTGGATGGAAGTTGCAAACTACTAAACTATATGATCTGTGTACATAGACAATATATATTCTCATATTAGCATGTAAATTAGATGAGATTCCTTATAACTAAATCATGGAAATACACATTTCTGTTATGAAGGCCCCCAAACTGGGAATGCTTGGGAAAAGGACTTAATGCTATAGTAAACTTTATTATTGAAATGTGAACATACCTAATCTCTGCCTCAACAGACTCTTAAATAGTTTAAGGGTTAGTTTAGGACCACATAGGAAGTCAATCACAAGTTCAAAAAATAGCTAGA